>BPLS01000572.1:1719658-1749482 GCA_019656275.1 Rhododendron kiyosumense
GGGTACGTGCTCTTTTAAGATGTTGACGTCCAGAAAAGCAAAGCCGCCAATAGTTCTTTGGCTTCATTGCAGTCAGAGAGAAGGTAAATAGAGAAGGAAACTTTGGCTGAAAGATTGAGATTTCATGAACCCATGTTTTCGAAGGCTTGGTCCATTGAAGAGAAAGGAGAGTTTGAAGCAAGCAAATTAGTGAAAACTGTTCGTTATCCAAACACAAAGGTAAGCGTGAGTGCAGTTACACACGAAATGCTCATACGCCTCCCACTAAGGTAGGAAGAAATTGAAGCGTTGGACACATTAACACTAGTTTAACCTTTAAACAAAGTGTTAATGCGGGGGGTATGTTTGCATGAGAAAATTATTGGCCCAATCAGAAAAGAACAAGTGGCCATTTACATTACATTGAATGGAGTACGTAATCTCATGTTTAAAGGGATGACATCGTTCTAAACTAATCCAATGTCGTTTTGATGGACAGTTGAAGGGAGGGAATGGCAGTTATTGCCAGATGTAACTACCCAATTCAAAGCGAGGGGAAACAAATGTTGTGTTTCAACTCCTTTAAATGCGTGAGTGGGGCAGTTAGGCCTTATGGGCATGATCAAGAAAGTAGGGAAAATGGGAAGGAAAACCGCCCAATTCAACCACGATATGATCAAAGAGAGAGGAGATCATGGAGGAATTGGTCCACTATTAAACGGGTTCAAGTAAACACGGAAGAACTTTGGAGGGAAAGCTTGAATTCAAAAGAAACAATGACTTCGAGTATACTTTGGGCGGAAGATTGGAAGCAGTTGAGAACACCCAAGAGCTTGCCTACAAATAGAAGAAGTTGTAGAAGGGAAAACCCCAGACAAATCATCAACAAATAGCTATGCTATGCTTGGTTTGGTCTTGGGCACTAATTTAGGACTTGGACCTAGTTCGAAATAGTTAGGAGTAGTTTGTAGTAATCACTTTGTTATTTGTTCTTGTTCTTTCGAAGTTGGAGAATCATTTGGAAAGCAAGTAGTTTTGATTTTATCAAGGTATCTTGTTTCTTTTGATTGTTGAATTTCTCTCGTTGTGCGTTTTCAATACGACAAGGAAAATTTTTGGCCAAATCTATTTTCTTACCAATTAGAAGGAAGAAAGAACAAGCCATTCATTTACTTCAGTAAAAACAAGGTGACAAGAGCTATGTGAATACCTTTTGCCACAAGGTCATGTCCTTCCTTTCTTTAGGCAACAAAAGATGATCTCTTAACCATGAAGCAACAACCCAAGGTTCGCCCTCACCATTTAAACTCCTTGCAACCAAAGCATGCTCTTCAAGTATCTCGCAAACCTACCACATTCGCATCAGTTCAATGAGTGCAAATATTCAACAAACCACAATACAGCCATAGCAATAACTTAATCCAAACCAAAAAAAGGACATAGCAATAAGCCAACTCATCCAATATGTATTAATGACACTCGCCGGCCAGTCTTTTCACCACCTTTTTGTTTAGAAGTAGTCAGTGGACACTTGCACATTTGGCCTAGTCACTAATACTTGCAAGAGATACCACTCAGCTAACATTTTGTGGGCATGTTTATGAATTCTTATGCAGCTATGTGTCCATGAGAGTACTTTTAATTTGAAGTTAGCTTCCAAGTATATTTGCTTTTTTTCCTAGTAATCCTTGACTTGGAGATGATTATCATTCTTTCCTTTCCCTTCACTTAAAATATCAATGTCATTCACTCATCCTTCAACTGCCCTCTTCTAATATTAGCCCCCAAATTTTTACAAGTCAAAAGTAGTCCAACCATTACCAACTGTGGGAAGAACTATTCCTATGACATCATGTTCCTCCTTTACAAGAATCACATGGTTATACTAGAACAGGATAGTGTAAAATGGTAACATCTCCATCTTGTGTCAGCGCATCAACCAAGACCTCCTTAATTAAGAAGGGATGCCTCTGTAAGGAGTAAGGACCAAACTCATAGCCAGAATAACAATTTGACACGGAATGTAAAAAAGACCTTTCATACCTGGTGGTAAAGATTTTCAGCTCTATTTGATAGATAACATCTCCGTTGAACTTTCAACCATAACCATATGCTTCCAATGAGCTGTTAATATTAATGTTGTGAGCAAGCTTTGACAGGTTGCTAGCATAGCTAAGCTTTAAAGGATAATACCAATGCACAAAGTGGCACTAAAATAGAAGCATGTTTGGCGATCCACTGATGGACATGACAGGTTATTGGTTTGTAGTACTCGACTAGCAAATCTGGACACTTCAATTCCTTGACCCTATATGGAAAAAAGAAGACAACGAAGAAGAAGAAGCAGAAGAAGGAAGCCTGAATTAGACTTCTCCCAACTGAGGCCTAAAGAAAATAGAAATGCACATTTGCCTGATTGAAGGTGAGCAATAACTTACCCTTCAACATTTTTCCTCGTCTCCAACAATTCACCAACCATCTCTATTGCTCTTTTCTTTGCATACATATATATGGGGCTGTCCGAGCCTTGATTCTCCATCAACTTGAATTTGTCTAAATCATTCCATAACTTATCCTCCTGAATCTGAAAAATAAGTACGTTGTTTAACCGCTTACAGAAATAGACAGAACTCAATTATCCACTATATGAAGTTCGGAGAGTTTTAAAGGTGACAGACCCAAACAACCCCAGTTCCTTCGCACAAAAATTGAGCATATGCTTCACAGACATGAGTTTCTACCAATTCTGTCTGCAATTTAATATGCAACACATGCAGATTAGAAAATCACTCATGATATCAAGAGGGTAAATAATGAGACTTTTTCATCCATAGTGATCAAAAGACTAGAATAGGTAACCATAACTACATACAAGTTTCTTAGCTGTTTCATTTATTTCTCCATCTTCTACACATAGCTTCCCATGCTTTCTATATCCATGAGCACATTCCAACTTCCCTTCGTAACACTCTCCATTGCTTGGACAAGGCTCACAGGAATCTGTATATAACTCACATTGGCTAAAAGAGTACATATACAACAACATAACATAACCCATCTAGTCCCAAATCATTGGGGGTATGGGCGGGGGATGATTGGAGACAAACCTAACCTTTGGCAACAAAGTGGCTGCTCTCAGAGTACCACTAAAACAGTGGCCCCCCTAAACCTCCAAGAACCGAGGAGCTACAGGGACGTTTTATTGTAAAACCATGCCCCCAAATCAAAGCCAAATGGCATCAGAGAGGGCAGGCCTAGAGACCCAAATCAATTTATGTGCCGGTAAAAGAACACACCGATGCCCCTTTCAACAAAGTGCACATGGCTCAGTCGAAGACTGAACAAAAGGATTGACAACGCAATAAACATCCAAAACTTCACAACTGCTTAAGTTGTGACAAGATAACGAAGACGGTATGACTTTGATAAACAAAAACAACATAACCCAACAACTTTTTCCTCCAAATAGAAGATGTAAGAAGTGGGACAAACTCCTATAGCATCCCCAGATTTTTTATAGGATGAGTACATTACAGCTGCAAAATCCTAGCAAGAGAATTCAAGAAACTATAATAGATTAGAAAATGCATGAACTAAAACTCTCACACCATAAATATTGAGCTTTACTGGTTCCTTCTGTTAGTTTTTGGCCATTATTTCCACCGAACAAAGCCCCTCGTTTTGTGAATTTTCCCACTTGACACAGATACTGTTCAGTTTGGTGATAATCAAAGCTCTTAGGTTTAGTGTAGTCAGTTTGCCTACAAGGGATTTAGAAACAGCGGCAAAGAAGATCAAACCATGAATATGAACATGGAAGTTGTGAGATCGTCAGTACTATACCATCCAAACACCCACAAACACTTAAGTTCTTCGTGGAACACCCAATGACAGCCAATAATGCTCAGATATATTGATCCGTATGACTTAAAATTGATCATTGTAGCGTCATTGGACAAAAAGTGAATAAAGATCCTCGATTACACACACAGAGAGATGAGGGTAGGAGGCCAGAGGTGAAATACGTCTGGTAGGCTTTTCACTTTGCATTGAGGTCAACAGGGTTACTCGTGCTTGCTTCTTGCATTTCTGGGGCATATGCAGAGCATAGATGTGCTCTACCACTAAAGAAATGAAGGGCTGGAATTAGAAAAGGACAGTAGAGTAACTAGAGTTTCAGAGTTAGTTTGGTTCAGTCCTTCACCCGCTCTAACGAAACTCGAACTGACCTTTATGGTTTTTCAAAATATTAAAGCAAACTGAATTGAATTGCATATAAAATCGACAGAAGTGGGGAAATTTTTTCAGGTTTGTTCAGTCAGTTTGGCTTTTCGACACTAAATTTTATTGCGACTTGGAGCTACAAAATTACCTCAATTTTCATACGAGACTACAAGTATCAGACTATCAGTCTTCACTTCGTCTTCTCTTCTTTTTCGCAACTCTATCTTCTCCGCGTAGCGGTTTGGAAACAGTAAGATTAAGATAAGACAGGACAGAACAGGAAATCGGCGTTGAGACAATGGATCCATAACTGAACTACCTAGAAGGCCATTGCATCACCGGTCAAAACCCCTACTGAATACTCCTCCCCATAATTCTAGGACCAATGCAAACGGACTTAAATCACCTATTTCTTCTAACAACGACACTCTTACTGCAATAAATCAATAACACTCACACACTGTGCCCAACGAATTTTTTCCATTTTGTTTTGCTTACAAAGTAAAAGAAGGTAAAGAGTTCCTATTCAACACAACACCACCAAAAATCCCAACAAATACCCACCACGCAACACAAAACCACAACCAACCAACCAGTCATACCCTGGCTCAAAAAAACCTGTCCCCAGCTCAGATTGCAGGCTGGAACTCGCCTGCATGAAGCCGGAATCGCTAGTAGTCGCTGGTCAGCCGAGAACTAAGGCATCATTTCATCTGATCACCCAAACCATGAAATACTCAGTTTCATTTTTCTTTATTTTTTCGATGCTCTCCCTTAACTCAAGACACCATAAAGTAATGATCCACGAACACCCAACTGCCCAAGTCAATTTCTCAGTTTCTTAGAACAGTTCTTAGTCTAAAATTTCAGGTTTTCTTCTTCTTACATAGCCGAGTTTAACATTTTCCAACAGTTTTTTTATTTTTTATTTTTGATAAGTCACATTTTCCAACAGTTTGTTCGTTAAAAATACGTGGTAATACTACAATCCAATAAAACGATACCACGAATGAACCCTACAATCGAGGAGGCAACAACTACATATAATTCAAAGAGAGCGAGGCTCGTACGTACCGGAGAGAGAATAATCGAAATCCGCATTGCTGTCACAGAAGGGTTTCGGCTGCCTATTCAGGAGCGAAACGACGTAGTTGCAGGCGAAGGCGACGGAAGCGGCGATGGCAACGACGGCGACGAGTCTTAAGAACTCGGACGCCGATGGAAACAAATTCGGTGGGGGTTCCTTAATGAGGACGGTATTTAAAGAAGAAGAAGAAGGAGATTTGTGGGATTTGTTGGTTGGGGGTCTTGGCCGCTTTTTGGGGGTGGATGCCATTGATTAGAATATGAAGTGGGTTTTTCTCTCTTCAGGGTTTTTCCTCTGTTCGTAAAGCAGGGAAAGAAGCCAGGAAGGTGACGGCAACATGAAAAGTGCGTCCCCGGCCAGAGTTCTTGCACCGGGTCTGTCCCGACTTGGATTTTATTTTCCAGCTACCACTTTTTTGAAATGTACTTTTTTTCAAACGAAATTAATTTTAAACTTAAATATAATGAAAATAAAAAATATTTTTTCAATTTTTTTTACCATTTAAAAGATTTTAATGAGATCTATCAAATAAGATTTATATTGGTAGAAAAATTATTTACATAAACACATAATTTTTAAGCTTGAAATTGCCATCTTTTTAAAATATTTCTTTTTTTACAAAAGTGGAACGGCCCCTCAGTTGCCGTTTCGTTTTCTTTTTAAAGTTTTGTTTTTAAAAAAAAAGGTAATTTCAAATTTTTAAACTTTTGTTTTTAAAAAAAGGAATTTCAAATTCAAATATAATGAAAATGAAAATTAATTTTTAAATTTTAAATTTTTTTTGCACCATTTAAAATATCTCAATGATATCTATCAAATAAGATCCATTTTGGTAAAAAAATTATTTATGTAAATACATAATTTTTAATATTAAAATTACATTTCTTTTTTAAAAGTTATTTTTTTTAAATCCGAAACACCCCCTATTATACATACATCCATCCATGTACATAAACCGCATACATACGGGTTTGGGGTTTTAGACCCATCTCAAGTCTCAAGAAAATGATTTGAGCCATGGGCGGAGGCATTAAGTGACAAGTGACACTTTAATTTTTCACAAGAACATTTGATAGTTTGGAATCAAATTTTGTTATTTTGACCCCACAAAAAATATGTAAACTATGTAAACTGCCTCAACTTGTTTTAAATGCATAAAAATCACAAACATTTTCTTCTTTTCAAGAGTTGATAGCATAAGAGATGAGACTATCATACATTATTTTTCAAATACAACAAGTCTTTTGGGACCAATTATGAGGCAAAAATGAATTGTTAGTGCATTTCGATCTTATAATTAACCTACTCCCTTAGTCCCTTTTTAAGTGTTTCGTTTCGTAACTCCAACTTATTAAGAAAATATCATCATTACACTTTCACATCAACTTTTACCTTCATTTTTTCTACTTACCCTCTATAGAGCTATCATCGTTACACTTTTACTCACTAACTTTTCGAAATGAAATCTACTTTTAGGGGCAAAATAGAAAATGTACCAACTTTTACCCACTAACTTTACAAAATGAATACTTATTAAGAGACAGCCCAAAATAGAATACTGGACTTTAAAAAAAGGACAGAGGGAGTATTAATTTAGTTATTTTTGGACTAGTGGGTAGAAAAAATATATTGTATATGAATCTAATTTTTGACCCCACTAACCAAACTTTCTAGCTCCACCTCTTGTGCGCAAAAAATAAGCAACTCAAAATTTTGAGCTGCTTATTTTGTTCAAATAATTTGTTTAGACTTTAGCGTCTCTAAAAACTCAACTCAATCCGATATTAGTCAAAGCATTTACAAAATATCCAACTTTGCGTCTGTAAAGACATTTATTTTCTAGCTTTTCTATAGGTACATAGATTGCGTACATACACGGTTTTTAGACCCGTCTCGAGTCCCAAGAAAATAATCCGAGCCGCTCATTTCGTTCGAAATGATTCATTTAGGGTCTTTGTAAAAACTCAACTCAATATGACATCGATAAAAACATTAACTAAACAGATGCTTCATGTTTCGTAAACGCCTTTATGAAGCAAAGTTGGACATTTCGTAAACGCTTTCACCGATATTTGATTGAGTTGAGTTTTCGAGCTTTTACAGAGAGTCGACAGAAAACCATTTTGAACGAAATGATCGGCTCAGATCATTTTTTTGAGACTCGAGACAGGTCCAAAATCTATATGTTCGTGACATATGTACATGGATGTATGTACTCATATTCTTTTTGTTGTTTATTTTCGTACAATACCTCAAAAGTTTTGGAGAAACTTTTTGTTTTGAGTATCTTTTCAATATAGCCAATATCATTTACTTCAGATCAGATTACATAGCCTAAACCGAACATAGTTAAAATTGGGCAACATAGACAACTTGATTTAAATATAAACAACTCACAGCATAAATAAATGGAAATCAAGAACAAAAAAAAAAAAAATAGATACTAAGGGCTGAGATACTGAACTAACTAGCAGAACACATCCCAAGTTCGAGCTGCTGGGCTTATGTTCACCATTGTAAAACAAATAGGCAGCAATAATAGGGTTAATGATTACATGGGCAAGACCTCCTATGGTGAGATACGGAACTAACTGGCAAAATGCATCCCAAGTTCGAGCTCCCAGGCTTATCTTCACTATTGTAAAACAAATAGGCAGCAACAATAGAATCGATGATTACATGGGCGAGACCTCCTAGAGAATAACCAATCAACATATTTCTCTAATCCACCCAAAAATCACCAAGATCAGAAGCCATATGAGTCATTGCAATGAATCTTCTACCAAATCCAGACTCAAAACTCTAGAGGGTAGGTCCATGGACCAAAGGGATAGATATATGGACCAAAGAATGGTCACCGTGATAAATTCTGCTTGGGAGAAATTAAATATGGAAGAACTTGATGTCAATTGACAACTTTCCTTGGCGCTCAAAGAGTAGTTTCGCAAGGTGTAAAAGCCTTCTGATTTTATTGTATGCAACAACAATTAAACGACATTTTTTGTGCATAGAATTACATTGTGAGCTGCTGGAATAGAGATTCATTGTTGAAAGAGTATGAGTTTCTATTAGTTAGTTGAACAATATTTTTGAAAGATGGAGAATACCAAAGACAAATAAGAGTATTTGCATTACACTTGAACTCAAACCTTTTTTTTAGCTTGATACAAAATGGTACTCCATGGAAAACTCTAGTAAAAAATATTTTCATACAAGATAAATTTTGAGATAATTTAGACTTACACATGCAACTAATTCTCACAAAAAACTCTAGATATTTCACAAGAACCTTCTAGAGCTAGATATTTAGAGTTTCTAAAAACTAATATTTATATTTTCTTCAATATTATCTTCCATCTTTGGGTATTTGAGCTTCGTCAACTGAATTTGTTTGGACTTAACTTTCTTGTACCAAAATACTATATTTAGTTTGAGCTTCAACAACGTTAATTATAACTAATATACAATTAACAAGTAGATAGCCTATAAAAAAATTTAAAAAGTAGATGCACATAATAACACTAACAAATTATGCGTACATTTAAAAAGAAAAATTTTTAATATGCAAAATTTCAAGTATCTCAACTAAGACCTATTATTAGGTTAAGGCTTTATGTTCCCTTTGTCAGGGAAAGAAAAATCCAGCAAAAAACACAATTGAAGTATAGTTCTTTCTTCTATACAAGTCCTTCATTAATGTTGAATTTGTATCAAATGGTGAATGATGCCATAATATCAAACGGCCTAGAGTAATGTATTTGGGGTTCCGCTTCTTGAAATAATGTCTAACTTTTTCCCAATAATAAGAAATTATATATGTACTGAATTATAATACACGTATACATAATAGGATACACGATTGTATCATAGGATTTCTATAAAAAAAAAAAAAGATACATGGTAGTATACATGTCATTCTCCGAAGGAAAAGATACAAATCGTAGGATAAGTATCATGTATCGTAGGTTTTTAACAACTATGCTAACTACCACCGTCCAAAAAAAAAAAAACATTAACTACCTTCCCAGAATTACAACCCAACAATTCCATCAATGCTATTATGGTCTTCGAAATCAATCACACCTGAAAAACAAAAGAACCAAACTAAAATCAGAACTTTTCTAGAACCTATGAAGTACGGATACTTCTAGTTATCTACGGATACCGATACTTGTGGATAACTATACCCGAAATATCCAAAATTACAAAAGTTATTTTCTTAATACTCAAAGTATCGGATACTGTTTGGATACTTTAAGACAAGTGTCCCATCCTTTTGCGAAATTAAATTTTTACACTACTTGCATGGTAGTGAAGCAAAATTGCTCGGAACAGTGAAAATAATAGATTTGTTCCACTTAACTTACTTTCTAGAGAGGGAGACATACTGAGATTCTAAGAAGTGTATGCTTTTATAATAGCAAGACCCTAGCTCTAGCATCACTCCAAATCTCATTAATGAAGAGTATTTTTAGAAACAGCACTATGCTAACTTCGGTTACTAAGCTAGTCGCTGGACTAAGGGTCGGTCATTGAACAATACGCGTTGCTCATCAATAGCTTCAACACACAGTCAAGTAGCCAGATGTAGTTAATCTAACGCAGGACACTACACATAGTTGAAGCATCACAACAGTTTACATCAACAAGCCTCAGATAAAATTAAAAGTAATAGGATAATTCTCTTTGACATATCAGGAGTCTAAAATACCAAATCAGTAGCTGCGACAGAGGTGTTATATTATACCCATAAAAAGTTTGAATAGTAGATCTTTCGGAGTTCAAAATAGACACCTTGATTGAATAAATTGAGGCCCATAATCAATGTCCGATTAACATATTAAGATTACACATTACCAGTCAACAAGAAGGCTGTCAACTGTTGCTAATGATTAGGTGAGGATTATCTGGGCCTTATTAAAACTTTTGGATAGAGAGAGCTTTGTTCCCATTTAAATCAATAAGATGTGCTAGAGCTTTTAGAGATAACTTTGTTCATGGGTGAGGATGATTTCGGAGACAGATTAGGTTGTAGGAGACAAGCCTACTCCATAGATCAAGAAAAAAGAATAAGCTTATTCTTCAATATAGTAAGGTTGCAGTAGAATATTACGGTGGTCATAATAGAGGGAGAAAACAGGGCCAGAGGCATGTGAATCAACCATGTAAACAGAAAAAGGTTATAAGTATAACCCCTAACAAATGTAGGATTTTCATGAACTCACTGCTATTTATACTCCGGAGTGTCCCGTTGCTAAAATTTTCAACGGCATCAAATTACCACGACTGGATTTTGATGATCCCAAAGAATCCACCCAGTGATTTTTGTAATTTACGTACAGAATAATGAAAAATCCCAAGAGCTGAGTATTAACTGCTATTTGTTAATAATCAGTTCCATCTGATATTCCACACCAAAAATATCATATCAAATGATCTCTCTGTTAGCAAAGTCCCATAAATTTGGGTACGACGGAGTATTAACTACTCAACTCTTTGCAATGCTCAATTCTGGTCTAATGGAGTGCATGTCTTTTTGAATGACTATAGGATTACCATCCATTTCCAATTGTGCTAACAAAAATCCCAAAAAATCACTGAAGGGGCAAAAGAAATGGAATCTTTGGGATATGAATAAACCATATCAACAGAAAAAGATTGTAACCCATAACAAATAAAATTTTCATGAACACACTGCTATTTATTCTCCGGAATGTTGAGAACTATTTTCAATAGCATCAAACTACCACAACAGAATTTTGATGATCCCAAAGAATCCACCCACATGAATCAACTGAGGTGTTGACAAATGAAAAAATGTGCACTTAAAAACTTGAACGGAATGCGGTAAAAAAACTCGGGGAAAACCTTAAATGGAATTTTAAAGCCAGTGCGTCTAGAAATCGAGAGAAGTGAACCCACAAGATTAAACATGGTTCTAGAATCATCAGGGTTCCAAGGAAAGAGGGAAGACAATCCATAGATTAATAAACTGAAGCTCACAATCAATGCTCGACAGTCGACATAGAGTGCTATTAAAAACTTACCACTCGATAAGCAAAGTGCTGATCATTGCTGATGATGACGGCATTGGAGGGTCATATAATCAACCAATTATAACTGGCAAGAAAACAAAAACAAAATTAGCTTCATGAACAAAGACTGAATTTAGCAAATGTTAAAGGCGGGAGAAAGGGATGATTTTCCTACTCAAATTCCAGTGTGTACTTACTCAAATTCCGTATAACTGCTTCGACATTAGAGTTAGACACAAACCTATTGTTCCCAAACCATTAAAAATTCATATTTTCCAATCAGATCCAAACCTATTGTTCCCATTAGACACAGAAGATCACTAAATTAGTAAATTTATAATTTGCAAACAAACCCATCAAATATCCAAAGTACTGACTAGCAAAAATATCATATGGAATGATCTTTCTGTTAGTAAAGTCCCCCCTTAAATATGAAAGAGTATAAACTGCTCAACTCTTAGCAATGCTCGATTCTTGTCTAATGGCGTTCATGTCTTCAAACAACTATTGGATTACCATTCGTTCCCAATTGTGCTAAAAAGTCACAAAAATCACTGAAGAGGGAAAGAAATGGAATCGTGTAATGTCAATGTTATAATCACTTTTGAAAAAAAAAAATGGTGTTTATAACGAAAAGAAATGACCATATAAACGTCATGAAAACAAATATGACTATTACAGTCATCACATAGACAACAAAACGGTCAAAGTACACATGTAATCTACCAGCATTCATCATGATTGAAGTATTACACAAACAAATTAAAATTACTTTCCATATGAAAAGGGAGTGCAAGGCACAGCCACTTGGGCATTTCATTTCAATTCCAAACGAAACACGAGGAAATCAAAAAGACAAATTACAGCACTCTTGAGTCTTATCCTTAGTTGCAGGAACCTCCTATTGGGGTGTCGAATCTCCCTCAAAAACTCACTCCCACGTTCCCAAATCAAAACCTCCTAGGAACCTCACTCCCATCTAGAAAGGAACGCGATCCCAACTAAGATAGAACCACTCGAGCACAGGAATCCCAAAAGAAACAAAAGAAGAACTACTAAGCAAGAGAAAATATCCAAACCCCCAAAGATACTAGGAGAACATTAACTCAATACTGCACAAATACTTAGTATAAACATAAGTACTTAGGTGACACCAATTACTAGTCTTCCTTTGTATTTATTTATAAATAAGCACTCCATCCAGCGCCCCCAAATGAGGAGCTTCTATGTGCCCCGCCCCAACTACCGCTCCTGTCCCCACCCCAGCTTCGTGCAACTAAGGTCTTATCCATTTGAATACACAAGATGTTTTTAAATGTTAAGTATCATTTTCATGGTTAAGACAACTAAGAGCTACATCCGTGGTGACCCTTTTGGGCTAATTGGTACTCTGTTCCATGAAAAAGAACAGTAAAAAAACCTACATGAGTCTTGACGTATCAAAACTTACAGTAGACCCAGTTGAAATGCCTCTAGCAATTAAGTACCAATCCAAAATCAAGACCTTGTGGCTAAGGCTGAGGGCTACCAAGGTCTTTAAAGGATCCCACTTCACTGGTTGATAATCAAGAGTGGACACACTGCGCAACGAATCCTATCCGGTGTTTTGATATGTACTTACCGGCATATAATGAAAAAAAATCCTCAGAAATTGATTGAAGAAAATTAATCAAAAACCGGATAGAAATATCTGCATTTGTTGCTAATAAAACCAAATTCAAGAGGCGCTGAATGAAATAGATCCGTTAATTGCACAAAACCCCCAAGGGAAAAAAGTAGAGAAAGCAATAAAAGCAGCCTTCCTATTTTCTCTGCACTAATTTTATGCATGCCGTGTGTACCTGGAAAAGGAAGGGAAAAAATCACCTTAATCAATATCAATGCACACGGTTTAGTAAAACGTAGACAACAGATAAGGAAAACCAATTGGTGGGGAGGGGGTTGGAATATATGTCCAAAGCCAAACTTCAATCTATGGGCGTAGGTAAACTTCAACACTATGAAAATGAGGAAAAAAAAAACTCGCAGAGCTTGACAATGGATAGGGGCATACATATGAATCATATGAGTCGGCCCAGCAAGAAATTAATCCCTCAGATCTACAATATAGAAACTGAAAGGAGATCACGAAGGTTAAACCACGTCAACTCGAAAAAGAGATGAGAAAAGACAAATGGAACACAGAGTGAGAGTGGACTCACCGGCATTATCATCTTGACTGTGAAATTGACGCTGCCTCGGTCTGAACAACCCGTCATGGGAAAGGACGATGGAGTGGAACATGTTAAGGGTTTTGGGATACCAGCAGTGAGAGAGAAGGAGAGAAAGACGGTAAAACGAAAGGCTGGAGAGAGAGAGAGAGAGAGAGAGAGAGAGAGAGAGAGAGACGGTATTTTGAATTTTGGAAATGCAAGAAGTGAGAGAGGCTTTTTTAGAGAGAGAGAGAGAGAGAAAGAGCCATATTGAAACCAAACTGAGCAGTACACTGTCAAACAGCACACGTTTACCCTGTCCTTTTTGTTATGGGTGAGATGTTGCAATCTCAGCCCTCCAGTATTTGACAAAACTAATCTCAGCCATCAAAACATTCATAACTAATCTGGACCATTAGATTACAATTGGACGGCTCAAACTATAGGGTTTTGAAAAGAACAAGCAAGAGTGTTCTAATTAGCTGCTCCCAACTTCAACCTGCTATCTTTTGGGCATTAAATATAAAGTGGAATGTCATAGCTATCAGCCGAAGTATTCTTTCTTTACAGTTGGTTATTCACGAAAGTGAATCATCCTCGCTGAAAAATCCTGTGTCACTCAGGCTGTCAGGCAACAAGTCTCCAAGCTTGATGCATGATTTCATCATCTATAAAAGGCCTCAAGGACCACATCAGGTTGTAGCTCTCCAATTCTCCTGATGATGACTTTAGATTAAGTGAAGAAATTATCTTCTCCTGCAACAAAGTCATGAGTTGGCTCTATGAGAATCCCCCAAAAGCGTAGATCATTGGAGAACTCACACCTAGTCAAAGTATGCTTCCAAATTCAATACATTTTACGAACATTATAGGCACTACTCAAATTTCTACATTAGCATATGAATATGAGATACAAGACAGGGGAGCTTCATACCTGCATGATGTAGTCCCTTTTCAACATGCTGTATATAACACCCATCATGACAGCATATTCTGGAATTTCAGGTCCATGAACATTATAAGATATAATTTTCTCCTGAAGAAGAACAAACCCTACTGTTATGGACTAAATTGGAAACCAATATGAACACTATAATGTTCAGATACCTATACTGGTTGCATTCACAACTACAGATTATCATGCACCAGTTAGTTAAGAGTCCAAGGCTACTTCAAGCCCAAAACCAAACTTACTGAAGCCCAGTGGTGGTTTAATAGTCACAACTAAGATGTAGGCATGATATGCATGAGTATAGTAAAAAAGGAAAGAAACAACCAAATATTCAAACTTTTGAAGGGGGAAACTCAAATGGATAACAATATCAGCTAGAAAATGTAATAATAGAAACCCGTATAAAGTGCGCAAAATGGAGCCTGGTCCCTTGTGGGTGGGTCTTGGTAGTTGTGAGATACTTATATTCATTTATGACAAGGCCAAAGTGAGAATACAAAGACATTAAGTGGTGAAGAAATTGTAGGATTGATGGATGGTGACAAAGGTCCGGAGGAAGAAAGAAAAGGAGCTAAATCTTCTAGGAAGAAGTAACTCAATTGGCTTCAAAGTTTGATCAACTGCTGAGTAGAAGAAGATCGAGGGGGTGGAGAGAGTGGGAGCCAGGAAAGGATTTTAGAAGGGAGCTTAAAAAGGAGCATCCTTATTCCTGATATTAAACCGGACTCCGTCACTGGAAAAGCGGATGATGAGAATTGGAAATCAACAAGGATGAAGGAAAGAGCATTTTGCACAACTTGATGGTGATATTAATCTATTACAGGGTCGTGGTTTGAAATTTCTTGTTTGGTAAATATGATTTCATTAGCCGAAAAAGTAAACGAGCTACATCAAACAACAAAAGCAAATCACAAGTTGCCTATTTTGTGCCCTCATGAAGGATGAAGAACTTTTGACTGAAAAATAGTATAGCTATCTCAACCCGTACTACCCCCAACACCTCAAGAATAGTAATTAAACTGAAAACCAATAAACTATAAAACAGCAAAAAATGATAAGTAAACACTGGTTAAAAAGTAACTGGAAGACAAAATAAGTTAAATCTGAACAGCAAAAGAAAATAAATGAATTCGTTAATTTAAGAACAATATAACATCAAGAATAGACTACCTTTTCAGAAGCGGTTGCTTGTAGATCAATCAAATCCCCAGTAACATTGTCCTTCAAAAGCATTTTGTTTTCGTTTGCAGCTTGCATCGCACCTGTTACCTCCTTGACAAGGCCTTCAAGTTCATGCACTATGCATTTGCCTGCAATAAATTTAATCAAATCAAGTATCACACCTGACAGCAATAAGATTGCAGAATAGCTATTTTATCAACAAAACCAGAAAAGCATTTACTTTTAACCATGAAACCTACAAAGGTTCATAACATAAAAGACAAGATCTGCATCACAGCCCAATCCACAGATTCCAATTATCCAAAAACGAGATTTATGGATATACACTATGTAGCATGACTACCTCTAAAACCCCGCCTTACTCATACCAATAATGTACCAGGTACCAGTACTTGAATGGTACTTTTAAATATGTACCGGGTACATAAAACACGTACTGAGATTTTTCCGTATGATTACTGCCATAGCCCAATACAGTGATGAAACTAACTGACAAGACTTCATGTTTCTATGCTTAGCATGATTCTACAATAAAGAGTTCAGTCCATAGGTTCTCTAGTATAATGGCATTAAACTTTGATTTGCACCATAAGGTTGGCGGTAAACAGTTATTTGATGTAGTATTCTTAGTTGACAAGTCATTTTGCTATTTCCTTTATTTGATGTGTAATTATTACATGTAATAAATTGCTCTATATTATAAAAACAAATTTGTTATAGCCATACCCAACATTTCGTCGTACTGCCATACCCGTATGTACCATTACCCGTACGTATACCCGTACCTGTGCTTCTTAGGATATACACGGGAAAAAAGACCATTTTGTAGTATGGCAGTTCTCACTGCTAGCTTGCAGGTTAGTGTAATGCTGTCTACTAGTGATCATAGAAGGTGATGTAAAACTGTTCAAAAATCCAACATAAGGCAAGCTTCTTACTTGCCTTATGATCAGCGATCTGAGTTGACTTATGTTGGATTTTATAGAAATAATGTAAAACTGTTCACAAATGTGCTCAGGGAAAATTTTATGAAAACAATGTAAGAACACAGTTCCACAAACATGAAATTCCATCTTTAAGGTACCAAATCAAGAAGATTTAGGGAGAAAAACATCACGAAAGAATGATGATAATTCAAGGAATGATTTACCTTTACTTACGTGGTCCTGAAGTCCAACTTGGCATGTATGCACTTCTCCATGCAATTCCCAATGAATGGGGAAGAAAAAAGAAAAGAAAAAAAACAATAAGGTCAAATAGATAGACAGCATGCCAGCAAATTCAAGGTACCAAACATGCTAACATCTAAAAACCTACAAAATAAATTAACTCAACAACAGCAAAAATCAATCAATCCAGGTTTTCAATTAGCATCAAATGGATGACAGATTCCAATCCTATGGATACATCATTTGCCGGCTGCAGCATAGACTTGTAACCAGTACAATCCACTGAAACAGCTCAAAGCCTACAGATGGTAAACATATCTTTCCTGATAGTCAGAAGATACTATTGGCATTCACTATGCAGGATGTGGCTACTCTGATAAACATAGCACTGCATCACCAGTGATGGGATTCAAGAGGCGACGAAGAAATTTTGTCAAGCTATATAACACTAGAGAAACCCTAATAAATTTAAGACTGCCAAATAGTAATGCAAGAATAAAAAATTTGTCAGTGCTCTCTCTTATACAAGGATGCTCCAGAGTAGCGAAAGAGTAATATCCTGGAACTTTGTTAATACTGATCACCATAGCATTTTCACGTTGATTGGGTATTCACAAATATAAGTTTTTTCAGAAGGTATGTAGAAGATGAGATGAATCCATCTGTTGATGAAAGCAAAAGAACATGAAATCCAATAGACAATTTGTTCCAACTTTTCCAATCCAGCCCCCCAATTAGGTAAACGTAGACCTCCTCAGGGGTAGATATGGTCTATTCGCCTGTTTTGGCGTGACTACCAAAGTACCTTTCCAGACTTTTGATGTTTTCCCTCTGTGTCCCATGATCGTGTTCTGTTTTGGCGGTTTGTGCGGGGGTATTATCGTCCTTTCTTCTGCATTCACATTGATGGTGACAGATCGATAGAGACAGGTGGCCGTTGTCTTGGTGAACAATTCGGTCTATTGAATTGTTGTGTTTGCCTTAAGTCAATAGAGGAAATTGTGAAGTGCTTTCATCCACACTTTTTTCCTCTTGGACACAAAGACAGCCACGCATCAACAGAGGAAATTGTGATGGTGACTCTGGAGATTTTTGTTTAGTAGGCCATGAGAGAGTGCTAGCTATGGGTCAATGCTACATGGCCCAACCGCGCCCGTAGTCGAAAACCCTTGGCTGTGCTGGGATTTATCCCGGGGAGAGAATTAGAGAGACTCATGGTACACGTGTCCCCTTCTCAGTGGAGGCCTTCTTTAGGACACCGGTCCCTTTCCCATTGGCTGCCTTTTGTGGATAAACCACTCAGTGCCCATGTCTGTATATAGCCTTCATTTCTTGCTCATTAAAGAAAAGAGAAAAAAGAGACCCAAGAGTCATCGAGAGAAAGAAAGGGAGAGAGAGGAGGCTCTCAAGAGATTCAAGAGAGAGAGCGTCTCTAAAGACATTTCCCCTTAACTTACTCCACCATTTTCTCATACAAATTACTTCTCCTATTTATCCCATCCACAACCAACAAAGAGCATATACAGATTCGAGTCATCTAGGCAAGACGTGTTCGGACCTACTATATTCGGGTTATTTCTATCCCAAACAAGGTTAAACAGTGTTTTCTTTGGTAGGACTTAATTTTGTGAGACTTTTGCCTGTTGTAAGAATTTCATGTTAAACGTCACTTAAAATGTGAAGGAACCCCATAAATTAAAGCCTACAAAACAACTTCATGCTTGAACTAGTGAACACAAAATCCCTACATCTTAAAACAAGACAACGAGAAATTTAAGGTGACCCTTGTCACTCGTGTCTTCGAGAGGTGCCTCACCAAAGTGTGTGTACATGTGGTACGTGCTTCTTGTGTGTTAGAAAGATGGTGTGAATTGTGTTTTGAGGGAATAAAGATGGGGTAGGGGAAGGGAAGGTGAACAAAATTATATATCCGAATCAGTTATGGATTCCTTGTAAGCTTTCATTCTTTCGAATTATAATCGCATTTTCTGTATACACTTTATGTACAAAAATGAAAGCCGCACAAGGTGAAGGAAGATATGTTAATGGAATGAAGTGGGCTTCTGACAACCCTCAGCGGGCTCCGTGGAGAGGGTGACTAAGGTGAGGTGTTACATGTCCCATAAGTTCCCACCAACTTCAATTGACATAACTGGAAATGCACTTACGTCTGCTTATATTTTGCACACCATCATGAGCATTTACACATCCAGCTTCAATATACTTTAAAACCCTCTCGGTTTTGTTAGTTCCAATGATGCGCTCGACCAACTCTGATGTCTTGTTAATTGGAGACCGTCGAAGAGACTCTGTACAAAATCATGGGGATGGATCATAACAATGAAAAGGAGAACATCATCCAACCACCTGCAGCAAATGATTACCAGACTTCTAAAGTCACTAACCGAGTCCTTGGTGAAAGCCCACAAGTAACCTACTTCCTACAGCAACTAGCTCCTCAAATTGTGTGACCCTGGAAGGGCAAGACATGCATTAGATAACATGTACAGAAACAACATTTTTACCAGAGGAAATAAAGAGCATATCTTTTACAAGTGCTATGTTAAAGACTATAAAATATAAATGATGCCTAGAGGAGACATCTCAGAACACATTGTCAAGCTGGTGGAACTTAGCTCTGACTCCAACTGTAACAAGAAGGTATCTACACCATTTAGTGCTAATATGGGGATGAACACGCATGACCATATTGATGGACTTATCCAATGGCATTGCTACAAAAAAAAAATTAACTGAATGGCTTTGCTACAATGACATTGCTTTATCTTATAAACAAATACTTGCAATGTCCTTCCAGTTTTGATTTGACACTTCAAATCACATAGGTTTGGTAAATGATGAAGTTACTTCAAATTATATATGAAGTGTATGTCTGGATCTACATTGTGTGACTCTGCTTTGGATGTGTCTATCCTAGAGATAAAAATCTTTCTTGTACAGCAGCTCACAAGGATAAATTTTTTTAATTGCTTTCTCTTCGTTGTTTCATTAAATGTGCATAAAGGAAACAATTTCAGTCAAACATGCCAACTTTGCACTGTTGCTGAGAGCCTGAGATCCTCTTTAGTACTTTTGAAAAAGTAGAGTTCTGCCTCGGTTTAAAGCTTTGCAACAAATGTTGAATTGGGAGTTGCACAATCTCCCATCGAGATAGTTTTCTATTTCACTTTTGTCTGGTGGTTGTCAAAAGGTTGATTTGTACCCTCTTTGTGGGGAAAGGGTCTTCTACTCCTCCGGGTTTCAGTCTTTCTAAGAAATCCCTCCCTAGTCCCACATTGATTAGATATAATAAGACTATTGAGTAGTCTATAAGGTAATCCTAACTAGCTGCTATTAACCTCAATTATAACTTTTGAGTCAGATGGTTAGACTAAGGATTAGCAAATCAGTAGGCGAGGTAGTTACAGGTGATATCAAAGCCTACACCAATCAAAAGTGTTGGCGGGTCCCGCGAGGAGACGCGCTTTGGTGGCCACGACAAGGAACAAGCTTGAGGTGCTTGTCGTGCTTGGGTGGGTCACATATTAGACAAGCCGGAGGAGTTTGATGTGCTTGAGCGGGTACTTGTCTCACATCGCTTTCACTTATTGGGTGGAAGTTTTTGGATCATGGTGCTAAAACTAGCATTCTAAATGGCGGCTTGGGCTGCGCCTAGGCGCTCGGCGTCATGATTTCCCCCTCGGTGGCTCATTCGGCAGATAGGGAGATTTGGCGGCGCTTGGCGGCTAGGCGACTAAGGGAGATTTTGCGGAGCTAGGCGGCCGTCTTGGCAGGCTTGGCGGAGCTTGGCAGAGCTTGATTGCTTTAAAAATATTTTTAAAAAATATTTTGGAAAAAAAGGCCGAATTGCTTTGCGGCGCCGAGCACCATTTAGAACACTGGCTAAAACTACGCGTAAGACAAGTATATATTCCCTCCATTCCAAATTTCTTGTCCCCTTTTAACATTATGGACATCTCAAATAATTCTTTATATGTTCAAAAACTGTGGGCATTATTTGTAAGCAAAACTCACTCATCCATTTCGCTTTTACTAGGGGGCTTAGTGTATCCATAGCATGTGTTCTAGCATGTCAATATCATGAAGTTGATTGTTGGAGATCCGATTATGGGACTAGTATTTATTTCCTATGGTATGTGATTCCACAATCTGACACTGCCTATTTTCTACATCCAACGGATTCAAGTATGTCCACAAGCATTGTACACTAAGGGTGGCTTGTTTGTAGATAATACACATTGCAATGCAAGACACAAGAGTGTATAATTCAAAAAATTAAAAGGTTCTTCATACCGTATTCAAATTGCCATTCAAATCATGTAGACAAGTTCAAGGGTATATTTTTTGAAAAAAAATGCAATTCTTCAATAGAAATATCACACTAGTTTTGCACAACCTTGAGGGCTGAGGTATAATTCAATTGGTAATCAAAATAAATATGGCAAAGATATTCTAAATTTAAAGATCAACCTTCAGTTACACAGGGTTTCAACACTAACCTTGACATAAAATCTGAAAAGATTTGGAAAATCTTCATGTCCAAATCCATCATCAACATGGGTTCTTCCCTTTCCATTTTGTACTGCACAGAGTACAAACACTACATTGTATTAGCCCTTGACAGTTTATGACTAACCATTATAAAGCTCCCACACATGATTAAGAAGGAAAAAAAAACTATGCACCTGCAATACATCAACATTCGCAGAAATTTACACCACATTTGTGCCAACACTAAGGCACAACAAAAATAGAAACACACCTTATACACAACTATACAAGTCCATTTGTATAGGCCTACCCTGAGAAGCACAGATACAGATTCAGGATACGGATACGGTACCATATGTATCACGCACTGCCCCGCAAACAGCACCCAAAGTGGGCCCGAACCAACGCAGCCACGTGACATTCCACACAAAAGACCAAAACCACACTCCACAATAATCAGAATAAAACTCAGCGGAAGACTTCTCACATAAAATACAACCAAGCCAACGCTAAGAACCTCAACTCACAAGTTATAATAAATATCCCTCTCTCCAATTAATTACAAAACATTTAGGTTAACTTCTAGATAAATCAGCTACACAACAATCTAACCAAAGACATCACCCGAGGCTAGTCTTAGCACTCTCTAAAGCGTTGGCCAGTAGTGGACCCACTCTAAGCCACTTGCTACCTGGCAGTCCAAAAAGGAAAGCCAGAGTGTATGAGATATAGAGATGGTCGATAAAATATCACAATACTCAAAGGAATATCAATAAGAATACTCACCACCAACATAACTGAAATACCCATCTGAGTACAATAGTTATAACCACCACACCCTCCAAACACAGCAGTATTATCCAATAAACAACCACACAACAATAACTGAAACAACAACATCAATATAAATCACCCAAGCACGCAATGACACGTCTGCCACATTCCCATGTACCCAAGGCGTTGTGTCCCGCAAACCATGCTCCCAACCTCCGTTAATTAGACGGAATGGCATACGACATGGCATGACTCACTCCACAATCCTTTCGCGGGTACAATCAACATACAACAAGCATGCATACCATTAGCTAAAACAACATATAGCATGATATACAATCTCCACCACATATATCCATATCAATAGCTAAACCTCGGTTAGCATGATATCATTGATACACAATCATCTCCACCGCATTATCTACATAACGAAAATCATATCGAAAGCTAAAATACCATTACCAAGATATACATTTACCACCACAGCAATATCTTATTGAGAAGAACCATATCAGACACACTCACCTTTGATTCGACTAGAGTATGCCAAACTTACGGTTTCGGCACCTCCTAAAAGACCGTCTCGTTACCTAGCCACAAGTTAACCCCCATATTAGCATACGAACATCTAGGAATGTTAAACCAAATGCTAGAATAACAAGTCACAACATGCTTTTTACACCAGCTCATGCGACATAAAGTCACCAAAATCTCTAGAGGTGTCCGGGAATACCCACGTACCCAGGAGACCTCACACACCGTTCCCATACTCCAAGGTACTCCAACACACCCAAATATATCAAATATAAAGACCCACAAGTGTACAAACTCAACCAAACAGCCCAACGAAACAAAACTCCCAAAACAGGAATGACAACCACAACCAGCCTATCTTATTTTGGCCATATCTTTTTCCTCGATTGGAATTAGCTTACCAGACTACCACCGTTGGAAAGTACACTTTCAGTACATAGATTTCAATATACTATAAGCCTCATTTCGATTTATAATGACAAAGTTATGCTTGTTTAAAGTTTGAACACAAATCTTAAAACTGCAGCGAGGCAGCTTCGGGATTCAACCCTCAAACCTCCACCCACCACCTCAAAACCACCCAAACAGCCACCAAATCACCACCACAACATCTTATAATGAAAATTACACATATCTAACTCACACCCATGCCTCGAAAACAAACCCATAACAAAACCCAATAAATTCGACCCAAAACATGAACTTTGTCAATTTCCTTCAAAAACTCAATCCATGGAGAATCTAACCACACAAACATGAAATTAAACATGGATTATACTTCTAGAGTACAAGAACTTACTTGTTACTGGGTTGGATCACCGAAAACGGACCACTCCTTCCTCCCTCCCCTTTGCCGTGGCCTCCTCCTCCTCTCTTTCTCTCTTGCTATGTCAGTAGAATTGGGGAGAATGAGGAAATATCCTCCTGATGGCTATTTAGTCACTTAGGAAGAATCCCATGTGGTCACCTCTCCTCTCAACTTATACTCCAAACCAATAACAATCACCATGCAAATCACACCAAGGCCCCTCATAGAATCCAACAAATACGAATTAAACCCCAAACCTCAAAATTAAATTGAAACTCTAAATATCTCGGGATGGGTGCTACAATACGGACATGCGGATGCGTGATTTTCCAAAAAGAAGGATATGATAGGTTGAGGATACGTTGAATATAAAAAATATTATATACATATATATATATATAATCTTTAATTCCTAAAATTCCATTAATGATTATAGTTTTCCATTACACAAGTTCACCATAATTATACTGGCAAAAAAACACTAAAATCAGATGTGTGAGAGAGAGAGATGACAAGAGCTCCGGCTGGACAGAAAACACTGGATTTTTTCTGACTTGGCGAGAGATATATTTACATATACACAGCGGGAAAGAGAGAGAGAGAGGGGGGGGGGATATCGATCGTCTTCTGTTTCTGTCTTTCTGGTGTCGGTGGGAAAAAAGAGAGTATATATAGTCATAATTGCAATATTAACCCATATATTTTAAGTAATAATATATTTATCCCCGCGTATATCCAACACGTATCCAAAACGTATCGGGATACCAAAAAATAATTTTAAAAGCAGGATACTTTAAAAAATGTTTCAGACACGTATTTGGATCGTATCCATATCTGATATGCGTACGATACGTGATACAGAGGCCAAAATAGAGTACCGTGCTTCATAGAGAAATACGTAACTTCCCTTGTGGTTAACTGGTTCCAAACATCTCAGTGAACCCAAAAATAGAGCTAGAGTTTGGAATAACACACTTTTGTTACAGTGAGCTGAAATGGCATTACTATGGAACTTTAGTAGAATTGTATTGTCTCTAAATATTATTTTAAAGTACTAAACAAGGGAGGAAAAGAAGGGGATAATAACAAGCATTTAATCATCAGTTCATATGTAGGTAAGATGCTCCATATTCATCTGAAACATACACACCATGAGAAGGATAATGCACTTTCATCCGTCCAAACAAACCAGCTTTATTAAAATGAGAAGGTGGTTATTCTCGTGACTCCAAAAGATTACTCTTGTAGATCATCTCACCCTAGGAAGGACTCTGGTTTCATAGCGTTAGACCAACTGGAACTTTCGACTTTGGAAGTTAATTGACCTAAGCACGAGAATAGCGACTCCAAACACAATCTTCTTTTGGGATTGGTTGTCGATCTCCTTATACTTCTAAGTATTTTTGTTGTTTCTACCCTCCCTCTAGCCCCGTTTGTTTGTCTGACCTATAGCATTGCATTGAATTTTACATCCATAAACTTTTGTGGTCAGGATTTCACATTGGATAGACTGTCCAATACTATATCTCAGAAACTATGAACTGTACATGGGGATGTGGTATCAATACCATTAACCCCCTCACTATTAGATGGATGGGATTAAAAGATTGTAAACCCTTTCACTATTAATCCAGTTTCCGACCCATCCAGGCTTATAATCCTTCAGAATATGCCCCTTCTATTCATGCTATTTTAAAAGCATAAGGCAGTGAATATGAATATGAAAAGATCAGTTGGGACTTGGGTGTACTAAAATATTTCTTATTCAAGAATAACAAAAAGTAACATTAATGAAAGCAAAGGTTTTCTAGCTGAAGAATTCTATCAAACAGTTAACATGCGAAAGTAGAGCCAAACGCAAAACACCTGGTGGAAAAAAAAAACACACACACACACACACAGACAATGACAAGAACACTGCAAATTCGAGAATTCGCAAAGGGTGGTTTGAATTAACTAAAAAACATCGTCCATGGAAATTCATCCTAGTTGAAGCCAAGATAAACTGCTTTCGTACCTGCGAACGCGATTGTTAATAACGGCGTGCGAAAAAATCGTCGCCGGTGTTGGAGCCTCGGAATATGGTCTCGGCAACCAACGGCTAGTAGGGTTCGGGTTTGGATCGCCTCCTCTACTCCTGCGGTTTACTGTCAAGACATCCCCTCGGCAATGAAATTGCATCCCTAAAAGAAATAGGATAAATTTCACTGACCCCCTCGAGGTTTCTGCCAATAGCAGAAATCTCTCCTACTTTTCCTCAAATTTCAGAAAATAATGAGCTTATCGAAATAAAAATATATATGCAATATAAATTTTGTTTGATAAATCTTGATGAAATCTTTTGAACAATGTAAAAAAATTGAAATTTTATTTTCATAAATATATTTATTTTCATATTTAAAAATTGAAAATAAATTCTTATTTTTTAAGAAGGAAAAGTGGAATGGGTTACCCTTTTTGTTTATTGCTTCTTGAATGGGGTTTAAATACTGTGCTTAAATGATTAAGGCCCTGTTCGGCTAAATAAACCAATTGGCTTCTCTCTTTTTTGTTATTCATTTTTTTTTGTATTTATTAGTTTTTCTTTTATTTTTTTAAGATTATGACATCGTCATGACAAGAGGAATCTAAAAAATAAAAAAATTACGATTGAAATTTAATTTTTTTGAATAAAGACAAATTTAAGCCAATAAGCCAATTTTTTAGTCCTTATTCAAAAAAATTGGTTTTCAATCACAATTTTTTACTTTTTAAATTCTTCTTGTCATAACGATGCAATAATCCCTAAAAAATGACAAAAAACTAATAAATATGAAAAAAAAATTGAATAAAGACAAAAAAAATAAGCCGAACGGGGCCTAACATAAATAAATTGATTTTTAGCCCTCAAAAATTGATGGAAGGGCTCCAAAACGATGTCATTTTGTGTATCAACACATTTTAGTTTTAGAGCCCATCCATCAATTTTTGAGGTGCCAAAATCGCAATCCTTAACATAACCATTGGAAGAACATAAGGTTACGGCTGCCCTTATTCCTCCTTGCTAAACTCTCTTTTCTCATAAAGCTTGGTCGATTATCCTCCATCCTACAAACTAGAGAACAATTTCCCCATTTTTTTCTCTCTCGTTGTGGAAGGGAAAAAAAATCGAACACAAAATCGTAGAAATTTTGTATATCTTTTCTTGAACATCAAAGAAAAATATATTATTGTACATGTAGTTTGAGTAACATACATGTGAGTTCGTCTGCATGCCTTGCATCTCTTCTCCATCAATCTGCTCCCTTTGCCCATGATTCAACAATAGTTTCTTTGTAAATATTCATATTTAAATATTCGTCTTGAAGCGAGAAACTATAAAATTTATTTAACAAAAAACTTACCAAACAAAAATAATACGAAACATAAAAGTTTTGTTCGCTTTCATTTTTGGGAAAAATTCAAAAAAATTCCTGAACTTTGAACCTAATGTCAAATAGGCACCTGAACTTAAATAAATTTCAATTGAACACCTAAACTTTCACTCCGTTATTCAATTTACCCCCTTCCGTCTGAATCCGTGACTTTCCTAATGGCAACCGCTGAGCTAGATACTAACAGACAAAACAAAACGTTAAAGGAAGAAATTGGAGGGAAAACAACAGTGATCTGGCACCTTTTTAAGGCCCCGTTCAGCTAAATATGCCTACTAGCTTATTTTTTGTCCTTATTCAAATTTTTTTGTATTTTTGCCTTGTTCTCTTTACAATTCAAATAGAATTTTCAAAAAATTCCCACTTGATTTTTCATACTTCCAATATTTCTTTCTCTATCTCTTTCCACTTATTACTCCTACTAATTTTCAAAAAAAATTTCAAACACCAATCGAAACAAAGCAGTTTTTCATCAATTTTTTTTTGGGGATTATTGCATTGTCATGACAAGAGCAATCTAAAAAGTAACAAATTACGATCGAAACCTAATTTTTTTGAATGAAGACAAAACTAAGCCAATAAGCCAATTTTTTCGTCTTTATTAAAAAAATGAATTTCGATAATAATTTTTTACTTTTTAGATTCCTTTCGTTATGATGATGCAATAATACCCAAAAAAATTGACAAAAAACTAACAAATATGAAAAAAAAGAAGTTGAATAAGGATAAAAAATAAGCCAGTAGGCTTATTTAGCTGAACAGGGCCTTAGAAAGGTGCCAGATCACAGTTGTTTCCCTCCGATTTCTCCCTCTAACATTTGGTTCTGTCTGTTAGTGTCCAGCTCAGCGGTTGCTGTTCGGAAAGTCACGGATGGAGACAACAGGGGGTAAATTGAATAAATGAGTGAAAGTTCAGGTGTTCAATTGAAGTTTATTTAAGTTCAGGTGCCTATTTGACATTGGGTTCAAAGTTCAGGATTTTTTTGAATTTTCCCCTTCATTTTTCTTCTGCTTCACATTAAGGGCTTGTTTGATAACCTAAATTCAGCACTTAATACTGAATCAATTAAGTAATAAGTGATTCAGTAGGTTTGATAACTACATTTCATATTGCTTAACAAATTAAGTACCACTTAAAATATAGGCCAAAAAGTTGGAAAAAAATATGTAGCTTTGAGCTACTTAATTCTGGCTGAATTTTTGTGTACTTACATTAAACCGTCATACCACCACCACAACGACTTCCACCAACATCTCCACCACTCCACCACCACCACCACTACCACTACCACCATCTCCACCACTCCACCACCACCACCTCCACTGCCATCACTCCTCCTCCACCACATCACCACCACCACTCCCTCCACTACCACCACCACCAACTCCACCACCACCACTTCCTTCACTACCACCACCACCACCACATCACCACCACTCCACCACCACCACTACATCACCACCACTCCACCACCACCGCTCCTACCACCACCTCCACCACTCCACCACCATTATTATAACCATCACCACCACCGCCACTCCACCACCACTACCATCACTACACCACCACCACCACTCCACCACCACCACTTCCTCCACTATCACCACCACCACCAGCTCTACCACTCCACCACCACATCACCACTACCACTCCACCACTCCACCACCACATCACTACACCACCACCACCACTCCACCACCACCACCACCACTTCCTCCACTATCACCACCACCACCACTCCACCACCACATCACAACCACCAGCTCCACCACCACCACTACCATCACCACTCCACCACAACCACCACCACTACCATCACTACACCACCACCACCACCGCTCCTACCACCACCTTCACCACTCCACCACCATCATCACAACCATCACCACCACCGCCACTCCACCACCACCACCATCACTACACCACCACCACCACTCCACCACCACCACCACCACCACTACCTCCACCACTCCACCACCACCACCACTCCACCACCATTACCGAAAGTTTATTGTGACCATTAGTAAATTAAGAGAGAATTGGAACAAAATTAATTCATCATTTTTTTAATTCAGTACTTAATATATTTATCAAACAGTTTTTCAGCTTAAAAATTTCAGCATTCAGTACTTAATTTTTCAGCTTTCAGTTTCAGTTTTCAGTTTTATCAAACAGCCCCTAAGCCTGAGGGGAATTTTTTTTTTCCCTGAAAATTACACAAGCAACGCGTGTGCATCCATATGCTAGTAAAAAATGATGAGCAATTCTACCATTGCTTCTATTTTCTCCGGTCAAGGCAAATATTTAGTTCACAAACATATAATTCCAAAATTTAATATATTTTGAATTGTTTTTTTTGGAAAAACGTGAATCATTTTATTTTAAAATGAAAGACTAATTCGGAATATTTAGCACTATTATTTTTTTAGGGTATAGGGGGATTGTTTATCACTAATTTTTGATTTAAAATTATTAAGAAGTAATTTAAGCAAAAATAAATAAGGAAGGTAAAATAGATGGAAGATCATAATCGTAGCAAAGTTCACTTGTTAGGATAAGGGTTAGTCCGGTTTGATGAATTTGTTATTTATATAATTGATCAAGATTCGATTATTGTGATCGAGTTGCAAAAGAAAGTTACTACTACTTGTGAATTCTACCGTTAAAACGTGCGTGAATGATCAGTTTTTGATCGAATCGGAAAGGAAATTAATTGAAGCTTGTGTAAGTGGATCCAAACGGGCTGGAAAAAAAAAAGAGAGGAGGAAGTTCAGTTGTTTTTTTGTTTGTTATATATACTTATAACGGCCTCTCTCTCCCTCTCTGTGGAAAAATGGAGTTCCTGGACGAAGCAGAAACCAGACCCAGATTCCTCTTCCAATCTCGCTCCACCCCACCTTCCCCTCCCCAACCCCACCCCCCATCCCTCCACAAACCCTCCCTCCTCATCTCCCTCTCTCTC
>BPLS01000572.1:1762705-1789511 GCA_019656275.1 Rhododendron kiyosumense
CTGGTGGGCAGGAGCAGGTTAGTGGAGTGGTTGCAGGCCCAAAGGATGCTTCTGCTCCACAATCTGGCTTTGTGTGGGATGAAGCATCTGGCTACTATTATGATGCTACTTCTGGGTTCTACTATGATGGAAATACAGGTATTTTGAATTATCAAATCTGCCCGCATTGGAATAAATTTTTTGTGCACAAATTAAGCACATGTTGCATCACATGGTCCGCAGCCCTCTTGATAACATCATTGACTTTATCAGATTTATTAGTCAACATTCGTGATATGCGTTGCTTGTGCAGTTGCTCTTGACCTGGCATCCTACATCTTTAGTAATGTTCGTCATATGCATCAAATTCTTTGTTGCATGAACAATTGCTGATTTGTGTTTGTGTTATGTGTTGCTCGTACAGTTGGACTTAGCCTGGTATCCTAAATCTTGAAGAATGTTACTTCATTAGCGGCCAAATTTTCTTTAATAAATAGTCTTTTGGTGCCGTTGATTTTTTTTTTTTTAATCTGATTTGGATTTAATCTGTCAGTGACCATAGCATTATTGAAGCACATTCTTTTTTGTTGATGATGTTGATAGAGATGGGAGGAGAGACATCGCGCATTAAGAATTGTCTAGCCTTAGGATACTTAATGATGGTGGTGCTGCGGAAACTTGTATAATTGACTAATTGGGATTCTGTTAACAAATGTTCATTGAGGATCTTTCCTATCAAGTTTTGAGTTTACACAAGGTATACCGATTTGCAAAATTTTCATTGGTTAAATTAAGGTATGCTTAATTGGGATATCGCAAACATATGAACTGAAGTCCATGAGAAGCATTAAAACCCCTAGCGACGTTATTTTGTCATAAACATAAACCAAGGGAGGATATGATTTCTTGATACATTTGAAGCTTGTCGTGTGCCCATGTCCTCAGTTCTCTGAATTAAATTGTCATTTTGGTTTTTATTCCAACTCTTGTAGTAGTCAAATGTGAGGAATCTCGTGCAAGTATTAATGTTTCCAAACTCTGTTCAATGCTCTGAACTCTGGCGATGATATGTCTGTTATACGAAGCAATGATGGGATGGCTTTCAAGTTACGTCTTAGTTAATCAATGAATATGCAATGTGCATTATATATCCCTTTGACTTTTAACACATGATAAATGTGATCTCTTCAATATTACAACCTTTTGATGACACAAAATATGCACCTTGTGAATCAATGAATATATGCAATAGTCCCTCCTGCATTTGCTATTTACTAAATTTCTCTTGTTGATTTATTGTTTGGCATTCTGCAGGTTTGTATTATGATGGTAACAACGGAATTTGGTATTCTTTCGATCAGCAAACTCAGCAGTATGTCCCTTGCTCTGACCAGAGCGACAACAAAACATCTGGAAAATTAACTGAATCTTCCAAGCCATCCGATGTTTCCGCCAGTAGGAAAGTGGTTATTTCTGCACCAGCTGCTACGATAACTTCATCAAGCAACAAGGCTGTGTCGTCATTGCCAGATGCCGTTCAAGCCGCTGCCAATGCAGCAATAGCTGCGGAAAAGAAAGAGAAGGAGAAGCTGAAAGAAATTAGGCTTGCTTCAAAGAGCAGTATTCTGGCCAACAAGAAGAAAATGAGTAATGTGTTAACGTTGTGGAAGCAGAGGAGCCACGAAGGGCAAGCGCCACGTGTTGCAATTGAGGAAAATCAGTCATCTGTTTCAGCTGAAGACAGGTCTAATTCTGTTGCTGGAGTTTCCACAAAGAGTAGGTACAAAATGGAATCTGCCAGTATGAAGGAGAATGTTGTAACCAGTTCTGGGTTTACTCCAACCACAATTGCTGCTCAGTCGGTTAGTTTGGAGGCTGAGGTTAGGCCAAGGCCTGTGAGTAACAGCTCAGGGGGTACTTTAATGGGGGTAATTAGAGGGTCCGGTAGGGGTGTGGTGAAATCAGATACTTCATTCTCTTCATCTCCCGCTCCATACTCTTCATCTCCCGTTCCATACACAGCAACAAATGCAGATGCACCACCCACAGCAACTCTGACACCCTTTAGAACGGATGCATCTGCCTTGGGTTCTCCTTACGTTCCACCTGTAGCAGCTGGAGGCGGCAAGAGGAGGTTTTCTGAGATGCCGATTCAGTCGGCTTCTACCACTCAGAAGGAACAACAGGCTCATACTGCCTATAGGGATCGTGCAGCGGAGAGGAGGAGCTTGTATGGTTCGTCATTATCAATTGGAGACGGTGCATCTGACATTGGCCTTGGGGATACAAGTAAGCTCAGTTTAGAATTTTGTTTACAGTCTGCTTCTTTTACCTTGATAGTATTCTGAGTCATTGTAGATCTATGGTTGTCAAAACAGTATGATTTTGTGCGAAATTGATACGACTGTTATAGGTGAATCTGTGTTGAAATTGAATCGGTGATGAATCGAAGCAGTTCATTAGATTCTAGAAACTCTAGTGCCTAACCAATTTAGAAACTTTTGTTACATCTCTTTTTTTGTGAATAAAAATGATACAAGTTTGTAGAGTGTGCAGTACAAAGTTACTAATGGTCGTGTGTAATTCATTGACCAATTGGTGGTCAGAGTGTTTCATAGATTCGAGACTAGGTTCATTTTTTTCCCCTTATTGTTTTCTTACAAATGTCAAAATAGAAATATGTCACTGCTATTGGGACTTCAGCTAGCCTTATTTGTAGCTTTGTGATATTTGCAAACAATTTGCACAATATAGTGTAGTCCCTAAGTCTAAGTTACGTGAGCTCAGTGGTCCATTGTTTGCTTCGATGTTGTATTAACTTGTGAGAAAATCCCGTGTTTTACATATTCCTGAACTTTGAAGATCGAGATTCGGCATTCAAAAAGGGTTTAGTCGATTCAATGCCTTTTCCCCCTGGTGTTGGGGGAGGACGTGGTTCTGCAGAGGCTAGCACTCCAAGTTATGAAGTCATTACAGCAGAGAAAGCCATTGATGAGAGCAATGTGGGAAACCGGATGCTTCGCAACATGGGCTGGCAAGAAGGCTTGGTATCATTTTGTTCCACTCTTGCACTTTGTTTACGTCCCAAGTCTTTAAATATTTTGTAGAAGCTATGGAAAAGCCTCACAGGTGATAGTAACCCTCTTTTCCTAGTGAGTCGAAAGTTTTGGTCAGGTTTGTTGTATAAGTTGGCCCGTGTATATTGAATTTTTGTCTATGCTTTTCTGAAATACCTTTCCCTCCATAAATCACTCTCCAAAGTTCTATGATCCAAACTGTGCCCTAGGGTGTCAGAATTAGGAAGCCCTTGGGTACACGCTGAACAACTTGCTTTCTTACTAGCTGCAATAGTTCCTAACAAACACCAAACATTTTTGTAACAACCACAGTACTAGGTAACATTTGCACGCGCATTATACATGCTTGTTCGTAGCTAGTAAGAATAATCCCTACGTAACACCAGAAGTCATAATTAAAAAGGGCATTTACTTGCAAACCATACCACAAAAACGCGCAAGAAATGAACCACAATCACAAAAAAGCATTACTCCTATTTGGCTTCGTGCAACCTATCATATATCTAGACCAGAGATATTCGTGACTAACACCACAAAAGCGCCTTCTGTGATACACGAGGGTACCATAGCTTTCTCCTCTAGAATTGGAAGGTATAGTGGTAGCCAGTGGGTGTTTTCATTTATCGTTTAAATTGGATTCTGACATTATTTCTGGTGGTGGTGCTTTTTGGGGGGCGTCTTGTTTCCTCTTTGATTCAACTTGCAGGGACTAGGCAAGGACGGGAGTGGGATGATAGAGCCGGTGCAAGCAAAAGCCGTGGAACATAGGGCAGGGCTTGGGAGTCAGCAAAAGAAGGTGGTGGATCCAGGGTTAGAGGTGCAGGCGGGAGACAGTTATCGGACTCTTATTCAGAAGAAGGCCATTGCCAGATTCAGAGAGATGTCATCATAGGGCTATTAGAGGATTCGGGGGCTAGTTCAGAATTTAATCGAATGTTAGGCGAGGGCTTCATCGTTGTATGAATAACGAGTGGTCAAATAGAAAAATGCTTTTAGGTTATGAAGCTGCTCCCCTTATAGGCTGCCCATTTTCTTCGAATTGTTGATTACTGAAATTCCAGTTGTTGCTTTTTCAGTGTATATGTGCTTCTTGTAGTTCAAGCAGTTGCAACTCCTGTAGATCTCTGAGATGAACTATATACTGTGATTTTTTTTGTTTCTTTTTTTTTTGCAAATAATTTAATAAGAAATCATTTTTGTACTTATTTCCGATTATTAGTTCAAAACCTATATGGATTCTGACATCCTACAAACTAGGGAGAACGACAAACGGTCACATATATTGTTTCCTCTTGTTTCAAAGGGGAGGGGGATAGTGAGCAAGATTTTTGTTAGAAGCGAATTGCAAAGAAGCTTGCCTTAATAAATGTGTAGAAAACATAGTCCTAAGACTCCTAACATGCTTTTATATAGGCTACAAGACTTGGTGGCTAGGAAACTTAAACAAATTAGGAAAACATTCAAAACAAGGAAACAAAGATTAATTAGGAAACATGACTTATAGGCTAGTCTAAACAGGAAACCCAAGAATAAAACCTAGATAACAAGGTACTAGGAGCCATGAACCAGGACCGAGACAAAGCCAATACCTAGCCACGTTCAAGATAGATACTGACTCTTTATGGCTTGTACCATGGATCTTGTGCAAGTTCACTTGAGACAGCAGATAAAGCAGCTGGGTTACTTGACATGGAGAGAAGTTTCTTCAGGATCCGAACCTGCCTGGAGCGAGCGCCCCATAGAGGCTTTGATCATTAGCAAATGACACAAGGCAGTCCACTCTCATTGAACCTTCAATCTATAATTGCGAAGAGAAATCAAGGACCGGTCTGAAGTCTTTTATGATCCCATCATCGTGAGAATATTCTTGATATCATATCACTACTAAATGCTGAAGACGCCGGAGCACTGCGGGTTGGGAAAACAAAAGCAGCGGGACCAACATTACCAGCAATACTAGATGAAGCAGCAAAAGAGTTGAACTGAGCAACATTGTTAGCATTTTTATAGGTATTCTGTGGGCAATTATTACTTTGATAATGCCAATGCTTACAAACTCTGACTGGGCAATTTGAGTAACAAATGATCTGTCCTATCAGGCAACAGTGGCAAGGTTTTAGTATTTATTTTTGAGTGGTGATTACTGAAATTCGAGTTGTTGCTCTTTCATTGTATATGTGCTTGTAGTAGTTCAAACAGTTGCAACTCTAGGGTAGATTTGGAATTAATAAGAGACTGAATCTTGCTGTGACGTCCTAATTACAAAATGCAAAATCATAGTAGGGTCATGTGCTCCCGCTAGTCCCTTCTTCCCTCTGCAGCAATTTATGATGACGAATGTCTATTTTGTCAATAAAAAAAATAAAAAGTGAGGTGGCCCCGTGTTGTGGGTTTGCCTAGGGTCCCAATGTGGGTGTTTGTCACAAATTATATTGACAGATTTTTAGATTCTAGCTTGTAAAAATAAGTATAGAATGTTTGTCACAGACAACTCTCCTAACAAGCCTTGTAATATAAACGGCTTGAAACATTAAGGTCTTGTTCAATTGCCAGGAAAGTACATGAAAGGATGGAAAAATCAACTTTCCTATCACTTTCGTAGTGTTCAATTGGTAGGAAAATAGTGAAAACATTTTAAGTTTTTTTGCAAGATTTACTTTCTTGTAAAAGTGATCCGGCAAAAAACATAGGATTTTGCATCACAGGAAAAATTTTCTCCATTGTAGGGCCAAAATAATTGGCGGGTAAGAAAAAAAGTGAATGATGCCAATTCCAAAAAAAAAAAAATGAATTAGGTTCTTAGAAAGACACTTTGAGATTTACGTGGACAACAACAATATCGACTACTATGGTGCTTTCTGAGATAATTGTTATTTATGTGAGCAATAACAATTTCGACTTCTATGGTGCTTTCTGAGATAATTGTTGTGGAAAAAGATTGGTAGTTTATTTTTTTTGGAAGTATTTATTTATCTTGTCATTAGTGTTCAATTTTGCTTTGTACTAACTAATTATCAGTGAGTTTTTGTATCGACAACTAACCAAGCACGGTTGTTTAACAGTTGTTTATTTAGGTATCATCTACTTATTTTTTTAAACTTCATTTGTACGGTTGATTATTAGAGGACGTCAATTTAAATGAGAGATTTGCATGACCATTCAGAAAATAGCAAATTGAATAAGGAATTGCAAGTCAATTTTTGACTTTGGAATTACACTGATTTTGGAGTGTCTGCATCATTTTTTGGAGTGCCAATATCATTTCCCTTTTTTCATTTCATGTTAAGGCTTTGCATTAGATAAAATACATTTTTCTTATGTGTTATTTTTTGAAATATGATAGCCTACTGTTTAGCTCTCAAAGTTACTTTTATTTTCTCAAAGTTATTTTTATTTAAAAATAGCCATGAGAATAAAAATAAAGAAGTTTCTCATAAGTGTCTTTTTCCGGCAAATGAACCTTTAAACTTTAGTTTTCCTGCAAAAAAAATTTGTCAAATGAACACTTATAGGAAAATAAATTTCTTTTTCCTTTACTTTACTTCACTTTACTTAACTTTTCCAAGAATAACTTTCCAGTACAACATTCCTGACAACGAAACAGAGCCTATGGAGAGATCTTAACTAATGGTGTTTGGAATCAGGTTCTTCACAGTAGAGACCATTAACCAATGAGGTTTTTGTTTTGCTCGGCAAAACAAAATTATTAATCATTAAAAGTAATTTATACAAAATATTAGAAAACAAACATAATAGCTTGTCCAATTATATTTACTCATGTCATTCTGCGCCCGTGCTTTCTTCGTGCCCATGCTTCTATGCCTGTGCCACGTTTTTCAAAATATTACACCAACCATATCCACCTAGAGTGATTGGTGGCACGTTTTCTTCACTGACTTGATTGATTAATATGGTTCGGAAAGAATGCATTCACCAACATATAAAGAGAAGAGTTTAGAGAAAGAGAGAGGATTTATTTCAGTAGTGGTAGCCCCAACCAAAAGCCTTAATCTCACTTCATTGGAATCTAATTCTCTTCATTTTTTAAGCGCAAACGTGTAGTAGGAGTGCTTAACATAAAAAGTCTAATTTCTCATTTTCATGGCACAAGAGTTTTAAACTTGGAAGCCATTAAAAAGCTGTGCATGAATAGTGCCAATACACAAAGTGATAGATCAATTGTTTCGAATGTGGTTGGGGTTTTTTTCTTATTGATCAATACTCTTTTGTTTTGGTAAAAGTGATTTGTTTATTTTACGCTTGTCTTAAAAATTCGTAAAATGCCTCATTTTTTATTATAGTTTTAGGCCTCCGAAAACTCGGAGACGGCCTTAAGTGTTTTGGCGTCATGGGCATCACCGGCATCACGGCCATTCGCCTACCGACATTGTTGTCGGTGGCCCTTGTAGCCATCGTCGTTCTCTTAAGCTAGAGGCGGAGTCGATATTGATGAAGGAACTGATTTCAACGGATCCAATTACGGATGCCGAGATGGACGCCAAGATGGCAGCATTGAACACTGAGATAGAGGCCGAGAGAGCGGCAGTGGATGAGGACGCCAAGAGAGCTGCCACAGACTGTCATATTAAACCAACAGGTAATGTGCCGGCACATTATCCGATTTGATTAAAACTTATTTGAGAACGTCTTATCTCACAAACAAGCTAGTCATATAAGCTCGTTTTATAAAACCAAACTTGATTAAAGCTTTGGATTACAGATTTATAGAAGCTCAAGAGTATTGTTTGCAAATTACAAGAGTATTGTTTACAGTGACTAGGTGAGTCGCTGTCATACCCGTTGAGGACAACGATGTTCTCAATCTGCTGGCCCTTTCTCAACATGGAAAACTACTCCTTGTCTGAGAGAAGTGACTGTGGAAATTGATTTTAGTTTCCTTGGGAACCTTCCCGTCATGCCTTTCCTGTGTGAGTTTTCTGCTGCAGAATCAATACGGGTCATATCTAGTTGAAGAAAAGAAGAAAAAGAGACAAGAGAGGCGAGATTGATGGAGATTTCTCACACTTTTTTTCTCATTTCAACTAGCTTGAACACACTTAACACGGTGGTGAACAGAGAAAATATTGCTAGTTTTGAATGGTAACAATTAAGAAAATTGAAGAGCCTAAAGAGAACCTCGATGAGGTTTCACTATCGATGCCATACAATCTTCAAGATAACACATAAAAGAATGACCATGAAAGTGATTTACTTGAATCAAATGTCAAGATTTCAAATCCAAATTCTTGAAGGTCTCGACGCCAATTCCTAACAAGAAATAGCAAGCAGGTCATTTTTGGTGTGTTTTTGCATAGGAAAACTCAGGTTAACAAAGTAGTGCCTGCAATTCTGTTAGGGTTTACCATATGTTAAAAATTATTTGTCTGACAATAGAGTTTTCCAATTCACTTCAACCGCAAGAAGAAGAAAAATAAACTCTTTCGGGTTGTAGTAATTATCGAACTTTTCCAGTGAAGCAAATTGATCAGTCTCTTCTGGCTATTAGAACCACCAATGCAGTAAGGGACTTCGTCAGGTCAAGAAGGAGGATGAAACCATCTCAAACTGATAAACGCTTATGTGAACAATGGGTTTGTCTGAGAATCTTTGGACACGCGTAACTAGTTTGTTCTGAGGTTTTAGCTTGGTTCTTTCTGATGTAATTAGTTTGATTTTGCTTTTGCTGCTTTGTAGAGTTATGTAATAGAGAACCTCGTCTTCACTAGAACTGATGTATTCTTTGGTTTTGAGCTTCTTAACAAAATAAAAAACTTTAGTTTCAAGGTTCAGAAGTTCCTAGTTTTGTAGTGAAGATCAGAGTACATGCAGGATTATTTCAGAAGCTGATCCAGAGAACATTGGTAGACTGCTCAAGCTAGCTGTGGGTCGCAAAAATACAAAAATATTGCTGGTAAATGCTGTAACTTACCTGTTTATAAGTTAAAAAGTACACTTCAGCAAAAATACCAAAAAAAAAAAAGAAAAAAAGAAAAAAAAGAGAGTGCAAGTTGCCTTTGTTTCCACATCAACTTAATTTTACCTGCCACGAAAAGGGTTATTAACTACGTCAATCTAACGATTTACAAGGTCCTCCGTAAGTACGATTCAAAGCATCTGCAATAGCTGTTACAAAGCAAGAAGCAGAAAAGCCAAAAGTCTCTTGGTTATCCCTACCATTCAACTGACCTTATTATTAAGCAGAAAGGCCAACGCCAATAGTATAAGAGAGCTTGGATTTTAGAGGGAGAGGGAGAGAGGACAATCCAAAACCTGAAAAACTAAATACAGACGCGTCTGAGTCTTATTTATAGAGGACTCTACAGAAAATGAAATACAAATTAAAGTAAAATTACACTCAAATTGAAATGAAGATTCTTGCCGGGTACACATTGGGCCCCATCGTCACAATTATCTTTACCGAAAGCAGAGTGTTATCAAACTGACTCCATAATTGAGCCGAAAGTACTGGATTTCTTATATGCTGAAAATTGAAACCGTAGTGAAAAGAAAAAAATGCAATCAATGATGTCTGTATGCATAGGTTATTCAAACTATTTCATATATAAGGGAAAATCACACAATCCAGCTTAGTAAGGCTGGAAGGTTATAGAGGATGAATTTGGATTTCAGCCCTCAGCTCCAATTACTCAACAAGTTATAATTATAACTAGAGAAGTAAACAAAAATACAGGCCAGCAGCCAAACGTTCAAACATTACGATCGCAAAAACAAAAAATCCTAGAACCTGATATGATTTCTCTTCAACTTGCCCTGCTTTTCCTGCCATACTTCTCATACTCAGCAACCATGTCACTGAAGACTACGCAGCTTCTCCTCCTCCCTCACTTCCTCATACTTTGCAGGCAAAGCGTCGTCCATTACTTCCAACTCTTCTGGTTTTAATGTGACATCAACCCCATCCGATTTCTGACGCTGCAACAAATAATCAACCCCTTTGGCAGCAGTCTTGTCTTGAGTGCCAGAGCTGCCAACGATGTATACATGAGGTGTTCCAAGTAAGGTCCCCGGAGCAATCCTTTCATCCTTTTTCTCAAGTACTCGATAAAGATACTCGTCTGGCTCCGTTCTTGGCCTCTTGCGAAGATCAAAAACATCCGGTGTCTCAACGCCAACAGATTGAATGTTGGCCTCTAATTCCTCTCCCCCGGTCTGTTCCTCTTCCTCGGTCTGTTCTGACACCAGCTCCTCTTCTTCTTCTTCCAAATCACCCCAATGCTTGGTGTTGCTGACTAATTTTTCCTCCTGGTTGTACTGTTGTTGAACCCCAAAGACATCCCCGTATTCACTGACAGGAGGTTTGCCCCAACCTCCGGGATGATAACCATAACTAGCCCCGGGAGGAATAGGAGCATTCACCCCAGGAATTTTCAAGTTTGGATAAGAAGGTGGTGGACCATGTCTCTGCATACTGATGAGCCACGGGGGAGAAGCGCTGCCTCGTGTCATACCAATTGCTTCTTTCAATAGCTGTGATAGCGGCATCCCAGGCTTCATCTCTGTCGTTAGCTCGACCTCAAACTCTTTTCCTTGGTAATAGATATCACCGTGTGCTGTCAAATTCGGCTTCTTTTGGTACTTGAAAAACGCATCATGGAGAACCCGATAATTGACATCAGTTCTCCCCATCTTTGGATGCATCATCTTCTCACGTTGCTTCTGTTTAAGCTTCTCTTGTTTCCGAATGTAGCCCTCCCTGATTTTGTCAATCCCCGTAGCAGCAATAAAATCAGGGAGTTGAAAAGGCTGTTTCTCGATGCCACGCTTCCCCTGCAAATACTTTCTCTTATGACTCCTCCAATGCCCTGGTACGGGTACAGAGTTCCGATACGATTTGAGAAACACCAATAACTTAGGGTGAGCAGAAGTCACATCCCAAACCTCTACCAAATCAGGCCTGGAACAAATTTTCTTAAGTGCAGATACTTTCATTCGGCGATCGCATCCCCGGCATGTGCCTCTGCTTGATCTCTCCCTGGTCATTGGCGTGTTTTCGCACCGAACCGACCAGTTCAGTTTGAGATTTTGCCTACGAAACAGAGAGCTTTTGGATACAAATACCAGATTTTGCATACAAAACATGAAGGGATGACAAATAAACCTTTCACAAAGCTTTTCGAGTATTTTGAATTTTGAACTTGCTATCTTCGATCTGTTCTTCAGATGGGCGATAGACGGACAGAGTTTGCGACCTGTTCTTCTTCGTGCGCAGAGAGAGAGAGAGAGAGAGAGAGAGAGATCAGGCTATGGCTGGATTTTATAACAACGTATGTGACTCCGACGTTTAATGCGTGGTGGGCAAGTATTCTGGTACTCCAAGAGCAAGAGTATTGAATAGTCTCACTTTATATTTGCAGCACCGGAATCTTAGTTGGAAAAGGAATATAATTATTAGGAAATAAACTTTTAGGAATTTTCTTGGTAGGAATAGGATTACGATTATCATGAATCAAATTTCTGGGAAATTTTATGTTGAAAACAACTAGCATCGAACCAGTGCTATGCACAGAAATGTTGAAAACAACTAGCATTGAACCAGTGCTATGCACGGAAATCGTCACACATAACAATATTAAATTTCATAGAATTCTCCCCTTTGTTTTTAACATCACATAGAATTCACCCCTCTGTTTTTGTTTTCGGAACTTGTCCTACCCGATCTAGGGGAAGACGAGGATATGAATGAAAGAAGGAAAAGTCTACGATACACACCCCTTAAAAGGGCTCAATAATTCATAACGTTTTGGGGGTGCATATGATATGAAAGGAGCGTGTATTATAGTCTTTCCTATGAAAGAATTCGGATTTCGGATACCTCAAGAAATTCCTACTCAGAGCTGGATAAGAAGGAAGCTGGATGGTCCCCAAAATCAATATGGAATCAAACCTGGGAGACACTGGGATGGAGTTGCCATGGTTTGTGTTCACTTTCACCCCTTTTCATTCATTCATATGCTAAATTTCCCTTTTCCCGTTTCGAACTTTTTTCCCATCTGAATAATTACACCTATATCATATTGATCAGGAATCACAATCACAGAGACTTTAAAATGACTAGGATTAGGCAGAGATCTTAGGATGTATTGCTGTGTTTTTGAAGGTGGTAATTAATCCAAATTGGGAATAAGTTTTCAGCTTGCTAGAGTGTTTTTTGGGTAAATATGAATTTCTGGATCTAAGGATTAATTTTTTTTTTTTTCCCATACTGTGCATCAGATAGGCCTGAGAAAGTTGTCAATCTTCGGTAACTAATGGGAACGATGATTTTGGGTTGTACCTAGTCTGGAACCAAGTGGATTGACAGAGTGATAGGTAATACTGGAATTAACTATTATAGTGTTCAGGACTTCATCCATCAGTTACACTTTCTAGTGGAGCTTCTGGAATAAATAGAGGTTGTTTTTTTCCCTGTCAATGAGAGGTACTGATCAATGTCTGCAGCTATCTTAGAACTGGGCGTCTTTTAGGTATTTTACCAATTTAGTTTAGTTTGAAGTAATCGATTAGAGGTAATTTTGGAGACTTGGATCTGTCTCAGCTTAGTGGTAGTTTTGGAGACTTGGATCTGTCTCAGCATAACCTGTCAGTTTTCAGTGTCTCGAATAGGCAGTGTGTGTATTCTTCCTAGCTCCTGCTCTTGCTAATCTTTAAGCAGGTGAAGGTGAATGCTGAATTTTCGTTCATGGAGGATTCCAGTAAATGTTCATTAGATTTTTTGCTCGTAAATCAATCTGGCTTGATAAGTATAGACTTAGCTCCAGATATTCTTATTGTTGAGGATTCATAAGATACTGTGTTTGTGTGGTAAGACTGATAAGGCTAAGTAAATCTCCAATACCAATCTCATCATGCATGGAACTTCGATTTCATTTCGGAGGGGCAAAACCTTGTAAGTCAGGTGGGAGAGATCCAAATAGGCAGGAGGACATTTTGCTTTGTTTTAGTTACTTATTGACCCCTAATTAAAGTTGTTAAATATTCAGGTGTGGGAGGGGCCAGTCATGCTTGAAAACTTGTAGCATACTACCCTAACCATGAGGGCAACACGCAAAAAAATGAATGGGGACCACGGCCAAAGCATAGTTCTGCCATTCAATCCAATTGTGGTGGCCTCTAGGTTGAATCATTGGTACTTTGTGGCCAACAAAACCTGAAAGACAGTCAATGCTTGGGGATATGAAAATTCTCTAGCTCCTTTAAATCTGATTGAAACTACTTAGATACAGGACTATACAAAATCCTGCACATAGCAGAGGTTAAATTGTTTGTTTCTATGTCATCGTTGCAAAACACCCTTCTTGCAATATTATGTCATAAGAACCATACAGCAGCAATTGAACTTCTGCTTCAAATACAACCTAACCGTTGAAAAGGTTGATTTACCCCGAGCGTAGGGCTAAGTCGATGTCAGCATAAATACCGGATAGTCCGGGATCGTACCCACAGAGATGATTCTTTATAGCTTGCCAGGATTTTTTAAAGGGTTGCGGCGTTAAGACGGCCAACTTTTGGTTTTGATTAAAGGTAAAAGTTGTCTGATTAAGAAAACTAGAAAATGAGTTTTTTACTAGATTAAAAACAAGCGGCAAGGCATTGGAATGACTAACACCCGGGACTTAAGTTATCTAAACTTTCTCAACGAAAACACGGTTGAATCACACGGCTTAGGCTATCAACCGGAAGATTTAGCGGTGAAAATCATTGAGACTAGAAGTGTGACATGGAAAACGAGTGAGTTCTTTTATTCTTTTGGCAAACACAAACCGAGACATCGCTCACGGAACCATGTGAGCGAGCACATGACCACCGGAGATTAACATCGATTAGTTTTGTTACATAAAAGCCGAACAATGCTCATTTTCCTTATCAAACTTTAAGTCGAGAGTTGAAAGAGGTAAGATAAACGTAAATCTCGGGACATTAGTCACTCCGAAGCCAAGCCTAATCGACTACTCACGCATATTCGGAAGACTAGAAGAAATGCTAAATTTAACTAACATTTTTAACCGACAAAGATGAAAATAAACTTGAGATGAATAAAGATCTAAACCACGCGAACAACTTTAATAAATGAGAAAACTAAGAACAACAAGAACTTACTTGAGTTAAGAGGGAATTACACTTGCAAAGGTTTAAAAGGCTTTAATGGAGAAAAACCTAAGTAATTAATGTGTAGATACAAAAGAGGGAGAGAGGAGGTCCTATATATACACAAGTGACTTTCTCTCTCCTCAAAAGCCAGGAAAAACACCATAAAGTAGCCTATTAAAAGAAACTTTCCATAAGTGGAAAGTCTGAAAAAGCAGGGAAAATATCTTCCCGGACAAAAAGTTATCGATAACATAACACATTGTTATCGATAACAAAGCTAGAATGACCACACAGGGCTTAAAGTTATCGATAACATTAACACCAAGTTATCGCTACCCTTGCCTCTGGACAAATTCTGGCCAAAGATAGGGCAAGGGTATCGATTACTAGTGCAAGGTATCGATTACTATACTTCAATTGGCACTCTGAGAGGAACGGAAAGGGAACGTTATCGATAACATTTCAGTAAGTTATCGATAACGTTTAGTCCTGCCACCATGATTCAGCCTGCTGGGCTGTCTTGAGTTCCTTGACTCCTCGTGGACTTCATCCAGCTCTTCGTCCCTTGGTTCGAGAATTTGACGGGAGCACTTTCCAAGAATCCAAATGCTCCGGTGTATCCAAAGGCGTACAAAACCACCTTATTAGCAAAAACGACCTGAAACACTTGAAAGAAAACCTTACGTGCAAAGTTTGCAATTAATGATCAAAATGACAAGGAAAAGCCAAAACTTGGAAGGATTTTAGCACCCAAATTGGTACAAACTTGGGTGCTTATCACACCCCCCAACTTGAACGATGCTACGCCCCGAGCAACGTAGACAACTAACACTCCAAACTAGCAATCCTTCCGACAAAATAACTAAGGCACATGCTCCATAACTGAACAGCTAGCAAGAGTTTCAAAAAGCAAATTTTTAAACTTGCAACTAACAGCTGAAAACCAGAATTTAAAAACTAAGCACCGAGCATGATCAGAGCAAGCTATAAAATATCGTAACCGAAATCAAAAAGGTAAGGCAAATTCAAAGTAAACGCACGCCCAACAACATATCCCACGAAAGAGATGCTCGAGAAAGGGGCAATGGGGGACAAAAATACCATGCCTTCATGTGGAGAGCACCGCGCACAGAAAAGAAAAACAACAACACCAAAACTAAATTTACCAAGAGACAAGCATGCCATGAACTAAGTATGCCCAACATCATAACTGAATCAAAACGGAATAAAGGCGTACTACGAATCAACAAAGGACTTTTAAGCATATAATGACCTTGGTTAACAAAAGAACGGTTAGCAAAATGGGGTGGCAGCCATATACTAGCATGGTTTAACTACCCTTTGGCTGCCACCAACTCGAACTACCCATTCAACACCTTTGCAAGGCAGAAACAGAAGTTCACCAACTCCTAACAACAAAGTTACTAACTACAAACGAAAAACAAAGATAGGAAGGTGGGCTGTCAACCACCAAGCACCCCGACCAAATAGAGGGATTTCAACTTTATTACTAGAACCACCGCTCCTTAACAAGCTTCTTACTGCCCTCCGGGAACAGCCCCCGGCCCAAACAAAACCTCCTCCTCACTTTCTACCTCTTCAGCCCTAGGCGGAGCCTCGTACTTCTCATCGGTAGTACTCTCAATGTAACGTGTGTGCCAATTCAGCTCATGCTTTAGCTCCCCAACTTCCCTTGCCAACTTCTTCCTCTCTTTCTTCTCCTTCTGAATACAATTCCAAATGGCTATGTTCTGGCAACAAAGCTTCCGCCAAATACTCTCTTTTGATGCCTTAGGATCAGGAACCGACCACAGAGATGGCTCGGGTGGAGCGGAAACCGACTGCCCTGCTGATGTCCCTGCTGCAGCTGCCTTGGATTGAGACTTGCTTTTCACAAGAACAGCCTTGGTAATAGTCCCGGGCGATGGTGGGTCAAGCTTCTCATAGGCCCCTTTTGAAACACCTTTTTCCCTCAGAAATGCGGTAATCATACAAGGGTAAGGACATCGGGCTGTGCCAAAGGTATCGCCTTTGAAATCCACAATCTGCTCAAAAATGAAGTTAGCCCAATCCGCCTTGTACTCATTTTCATTCATGAACGCATACAAAATCTCCGCACTCCTCTTGGATGGTTTATTTTCCGCTCCTCGGGGATAAAGGTTATAATGCACAATTTGGTTCAAAACCCGATAGATATCTTTGAACTTTCCCGGCACATGTGGAGGAACCCCTTTTTTTGGAAGGGTGGAGTATAGATCATTAAGAATCACGTCCGTGTCTAACGGTTCAGCACGCGGATAATTCAACAAATCCCCCGGCGGCCTCTCATACCTCAAGTACTTAGCAATCAACCCAGCATCTACCACTATTCTCTTATTGTGAACTTTCGACTTTACTATTCCATTGGTTAATGCCTCACTTATGTCTAAATTTTGATAAAATTCAATCACCCCAGCCGCATTATAACCAAGAAGAGCTCTAGTCCAGAAATTCAAACCTTGATTGTGGAGCAAATTCAGAATATCCTTGTCGTCTGCGAAACTCCTCCGGCTCACATTTCGCTCACACTTGAAACCCCTGAGTGGTATTGATTCCACCCAGTCCAATTTAGCATCAGCCGCAATTTCCTCCGGCGTCCTACGCTTGCGACGCTTCTCCCGCTGCCCCGTTCTGCTTTCCAGAGGGGCGGCCTCTTCCTCACTGTCCTCCTCCATCGAATCATGATCACTCTCCTCTACAATGTCATCCTCACTCTCCTGTCGAGAGGAAGAAGCTACCTGTTTGCCCTTACTGCCCTCACCAGCCTGCTTCGTTCTTGCCATTGGAACTACAACCCCCAAAAAGAATACTGAACAGAGGATCTGTAAAATACCACTTTAGCAACCAGGACGCAACACAAAAGAGAAAATACAGAGTTGCGAAATCTGACCCCAGGGCAATCAAAAATCAGATTGGGGTTGAGTTCATTGCTAAAATGGTTCAAAATGGTTATGCATGGATGGGTATGGTGAAGGAATTGATAAGAAGATGAGAGAGGGGGAGAAAGAAGGCAGAAAATTTCGGATTTACCTTTCCTTGGATGATTCTGGACTTGAGGACTTCGGAATCTTTAGAATCCTGGGAATAGTGGGGTAAATGTGGTGGGAGAGGTGTGGAATTGAAGGATTTGGTGAAGATTTTTGGGGATTGTGGATGAATTTAGGGGAATGTGGAGAGTTGGGAGGTGTAACGGGGTGAAGAGAGGCCGGTTATGGAGGAATAGAGAGAGAGAGGGTGTATTTATAACTGGGAACAGACGTGCCTTTTCAAATTTTAAACCGCCCGTAACGCACAGGTATCGATAACTCCTCTTTGAGTTATCGATAACAATTAATCCGGGAACCCACTGAACAAAGAGTTATCGATAACAATTTTATAAGTTATCGATAACAATTGGCAATTTGCTGGTTCAATACAGATCTTCACCTGTTCGTACTCCCCAACATTTAGCACAACCATAAACCCTTTAGAGCATCACACAACACTGCAGTACAGCTTCCAACACCCCTCCAAGCATCCGGTTCCCTAAGTTAAATGAACAAAAGGGGAAGACACGGACTAGGATACAAGATAGGGCGAGGGGACACGAAAGTGGTATAATCAAACAAAGAATGCCTTGTATCACTTCCTAAGTACGCCATATATTCCTTAACGATTCAATAAAGATGTCAAAACACTTTAGGCATGAGCATGAGATTATTCACCTAAGCTAAGAATGCAAGGAATAAAAACGGGATATGGCCAAAACTTGATCAAAACATACCCGAACTTAGCACATTCAACCCTAGTCCATTCATGCAAGTTGCACGTACAAAATTTGCTAAAAACGAACTCTTGTCAGATAACGACTAATGAGCATGTGCCAGGCTATTTTAATCCACTAACTTTGTACTAACGGAAGGATTGCAAGACTAAAATTGAAAAATTTTACCCAAAAGAAAACTTACAAGCAAAATTATAATTAAAGCATAAACATAACCCTCCCCCCAACTTAAAATATGCTATGCCCTCATAGTATGGAGAACAACAGTAAGGGAAGAAGGGAGAAAGCGAAACATACCAAAGGGGGAATGTCAACCCCCATATACCTCGACCAAGTTGGAGGCTTTTGCATCATCGGCTCTTTTCATCATCCGAACAGCTTCCAAGGTCAACTCCTTCGGTTCTTCCAACGGAACCACAGCTAGTCACACAGGATCATGGCCGGAGCTTTGTTGGACTCACAGCCGCGACACGTAATCGCACCCATGCTTAGGGCTCCTGAATGCCGCAATCACTCCGACGGTAGATCCAATCCACCAAGGCTGGCGTGGTAGCACGTATACCCTGTAAAAGACTTAAGCCCGAACTACCTACTAAGAGCCAAATGATATTAGAACCGCCCGGCTCGTGTTATCCGGGCACCAACAAGCATATATACAAAAGCAAAATAAAAAAAACACCACCCGATGTTCACGCAATCTTACGAGTCATACTTTTCTTCCCACGTCCCACCAAGTAGGCAAAACGTGGGTGGCTATACTAGACCGTCAAGTTTGTTACATCAAGCCCGAAGTAAAATTTACTGCTTGACCTCGCCAAGCAATGAAGCCCAGCGTTCCCTATGATCGAAACAAAGTGAGACAAAGCAGAGCCGAGCGCCAAAGCACGGGAATACTAAGTCGCACCCAAAGACCTAAATTGCCACCGATAGGGACTTATCTGGTGAGCATGGATCATTAACGGCAAACTACCACAAAGGAGGACTAATAAAAGTCCGAAACAAAGATGCATTGAAGAAATCTCATGATTTGAAAAACCAACACGAAAAGAACACACAAATATGTACAAGCACGAAACATTGCCCTTACTAACCGGAGCTGGGCACGCGATCCTTATTTTAGTAGCGGCGTGCGGAGCTACAAACCCAAGTCAATGGTGGGTACCCCCTACCTGGGGGCCGGGTCCGACAAACAGTTAAGTTCAGCGGTTACGCTTTCGCTCCCCGTGCAAAAATAGATCACGAAATTAATTTAAACAACCAGGTCAACCGGATATACCGGATCGACCAACATCTCCTCAATTTCCTCAACCGGGAAATTCTCCAAGAATGGCTTAAGCCGTTGACCATTGACCTTAAAAACATGTCCATTAACGGGATTCGCAACCTCAATGGCCCCATGAGGGAAAATAGTATGCACAACATAAGGGCCGATCCAACGAGAACGCAATTTGCCCGGAAAAAGATGAAGTTTTGAGTTATAAAGTAAAACCTTTTGACCAACTTCAAAATTTTTCCTTTGAATGTTCCTATCATGGAAATCCTTAACCTTAGACTTGTAGATGTTAGTATTGTCATATGCATCCCTACGGATTTCTTCGAGTTCATTCAATTGGAGTTTACGGTGAACTCCGGCGTCGGGCAAACGATAGTTCAATTGCTTAATTGCCCAATACGCCTTATGCTCTAACTCCACCGGAAGGTGGCATGCCTTACCATATACAAGCCGGTAGGGTGAAGCGCCCAAAACCGTCTTGTATGCGGTACGATACGCCCAAAGAGTATCAGTCAACCTTAAGGACCAATCCTTCCGATTAGGATTTACTGTTTTCTCAAGAATGCGTTTTACCTCACGGTTGGCGAGCTCGGCTTGACCGTTGGTTTGGGGATGATATGCGAGGGAGACCTTATGCGTTATGCCATACTTCTTCATCAAGGCGGTAAATGGCCGATTGCATAAATGAGACCCTTGGTCGCTGATGATTGCACGAGGGACCCCAAAACGCGATAGGATATTCTCCTTCAGAAACTCAAGCACGACCTTGTGATCATTAGTACGAGTCGCAATGGCCTCAACCCACCGTGATACATAGTCAACCGCCAATAGGATAAACAGGTTCCCAAAGGACATCGGGAATGGTCCCATAAAGTCGATACCCCAACAGTCAAATACTTCAACAACAAGGAACTTTGCTTGCGGCATTTCATCCCGTCGAGACACTTTACCCAGTTGCTGACAGCGGTCACAAGTCTTGCAAAAGGTATACGCGTCATGGTTCAGAGTAGGCCAGTAAAAGCCACATTGGAGTATCTTGGCCTTAGTCTTGCTTGCCGAGAAATGACCACCACATGCTTCCGAATGGCAAAACTTAAGAATCCCGCTTTGGTCAGAATCAGGAACACACCGGCGGACGATCTGGTCAGGGCAGTATTTGAACAAGTACGGCTCATCATACGAGAACTGCTTAACCTCCGACAAAAACCGTCGCCGCTCATGAGAAGACCAATGTGTTGGAATCAAACCCGTGACCAAATAATTCACGATGTCGGCAAACCACGGGGTCTTTGATATACCAAAAAGTTGTTCATCGGGAAAAGTGTCTCCAATGGGAACATGTGCAGTGCGATCCGTGAACTCCAATCGTGACAAATGATCGGCCACCACGTTTTCCACTCCCTTCTTATCCTTGATAGTAATGTCAAATTCCTGCAAAAGAAGAATCCAACGGATCAAACGGGCTTTGGCATCCTGCTTAGTAAAGAGGTACTTGAGGGCCGAGTGATCAGTGTAAATCGTAATCGGGGCTCCAACAAGATAAGACCGGAATTTGTCGAGAGCAAACACTATAGCAAGGAGCTCCTTCTCCGTAGTGGAATAATTCATTTGAGCATCATTGAGAGTTTTGCTCGCATAATAAATAACGCATGGATGCTTGTCCTTTCTTTGGCCCAGAACGGCCCCGACAGCATAGTCGCTTGCGTCGCACATCAACTCAAATGGGAGGCTCCAATCGGGCGTTTGGACAATGGGAGGCGTAGTGAGACTAGCCTTTAGCGTGACGAATGCCAACTCACATGCAGCAGTCCATTCAAAAGGAACATCTTTGGACAAGAGATGGCAAAGCGGCCTTGAAATTGCGCTAAAATCCTTGATGAACCGCCGATAGAATCCGGCGTGGCCAAGAAACGAGCGAATGTCTTTGATGCACTTCGGGGTAGGGAGGTTGGAGATGAGATCAATCTTAGCCTTGTCTACCTCAATGCCCTTAGCCGACACGATATGTCCAAGCACGATGCCTTGAGTGACCATAAAATGGCACTTTTCCCAATTCAACACCAAATTCTTTTCCTCGCATCTCGTTAGTACCTTCCCCAAGTTGGCAAGACATGACTCGAACGAGTCACCAAATACGGAGAAGTCATCCATGAAGACTTCCACAATTCTCTCGACCATATCACTGAAAATTCCCATCATACACCGGGAGAAGGTGCCGGGAGCATTGCACAAACCGAATGGCATGCGTCTATAAGCAAAGGTCCCGAATGGGCAGGTGAATGTTGTCTTTTCTTGGTCGGACAAAGCAACTTCTATTTGGTTATAACCGGAATATCCGTCAAGGAAGCAGTAGAAAGCATGGCCGGCTATTCTCTCCAAGATTTGATCGATGAATGGGAGGGGGAAATGATCCTTGCGAGTGCTTGCATTCAATTTCCGGTAGTCGATGCACACTCTCCACCCGGTAGTAACACGAGTCGGCACAAGGTCGCCTTTGTCATTCTGCACCACGGTCACCCCGGCTTTCTTTGGTACGACTTGAATAGGGCTCACCCATTTAGAATCGGCAATGGGATAAATAATCCCCACGTCAAGCAACTTGAGAATTTCCGCCCGGACAACATCCTTCATGATGGGGTTTAGCCGGCGTTGGGGTTGGCGCGATGGTTTGACATCCTCCTCCAAGTAAATGTGATGAGAGCATAACGAGGGAGAGATGCCATGTATGTCTGCAATAGTCCAACCAACTGCCTTTTTATGATTTCTCAAAAGTGCCAACAGCCTTTCTTCTTGGGGTCTCGTGAGGGCGGATGATATGACCACCGGGAAAGTATTGTTGTCACCAAGGAACGCATACTTCAAAGTTTCTGGTAATACTTTCAATTCAAGAACCGGCGGCTCAACACTAGAAGGAACCGATTTCCGCTCAATCGGGGGTAACTCCTCAAACTTTGGAGACCATGATGCAACTCCTTCGATTTCCTCATTACCTTCATCGCCATTGAGCAAGGAGAACAAAGATTCCATTTCATCCGAGTCAAGGAAAGCGGCCTCTTCGGAGGTAAGAGCTACCTCCAAAGAGTCCTTATATAAGAACTCATCCACGTGCTCTTGTACCAATGTATCCACCAGATTTACGTTTTGACACTCATCATCATCACCCATTTGGCTTCCAACATTGAACATATTTACCTCCATTTTCATATTACCAAAAGTCATATTCAAAAGCCCATTCCGACAGCTGATTACGGCATCTGCGGTTGCAAGAAATGGCCGCCCGAGAATAACGGGAGTAGATAACGGTGCTGTAGACGACTGACAGGTATCCAAGACAACGAAATCAACAGGGTAAACAAATTGGCCAACTTGGACCAATACATCTTCCACCACTCCCCGAGGAATTCGGACACTCCTATCCGCCAATTGAAGAGTAACTCTGGTGGGCTTCATCTCTCCCAAGCCCAATTCTTGGTAGACCGAATACGGTAGCAAATTCACACTCGCCCCCAAATCTAAAAGAGCTTGATCCACTCTCTTATCCCCAATAGTAATCGAAATTGTAGGACATCCGGGGTCTTTGTATTTTGGTGCAAGCTCGGTTTGGATAATTTGGCTGACATGCTCAGTTAGCAACACCTTCTTGTGCACATTAAGCTTACGCTTTTGGGTGCATAGATCCTTCAGGAACTTGGCATATGAAGGAATTTGCTTGATGGCATCCATCAATGGAATGTTAACATTGACCTGCTTGAACACCTCAAGTATGTCAGCACTTTTAGATGGGTGAACCGGTTTCTTCAGTCTAGAAGGATATGGTGCAGGAACAGAAGGTATTTGTGGATTTGGATTGTTCTCGACTTCTTTCGAAACTTCCACGGGAGATTCCCCGTCTTCTTCAAGAGCTTGCTCGATAATGTCTTCTGGTGAAGTAGAACTTGTTGAAGTCGATGGTGGCACTACAGCAGGAGTAACTGGCGGGTTGATCACACAATTGTCGACAGCCTTGCCACTCCGAAGGGTGATGATTGCTTGAGCCTGCTCGGGCGGAGGTCCTGAAGAAGTACCAATAAAGAGTTGACCTTGTGGATTGGCTTGTGGCTGCGTCGGAAACTTACCCCTTTCTTGTTGGAGAAGCCCAATGGACGTTGTCAACTTTCCCATTTGATTTTTTAACTCCCCCATCATTTGCGTGTTATTCTCATTGTAATTCGCTTGAGCATTCATGAAGGATTGCAAGGTGTCCTCTAATGATCGCCTTGGCGGGGGTTGAAATTGATTAGAACCTTGAAACGGGCCGGCCGGTACAAAACCTGGCGGTCCTTGTGGAAAACGAGGCTGTCCTTGGCTTTGAGCGGGCCGCCAAGGCTGCATTTGAGAACTAGGAGGAGCTTGAGAGGGTCCTCCTTCAATCTGGTTGTTCCAACGGAATCCCGGATGTTGCCTTTGACCTTGGTTGAAGTTTTGGGGAAAGGACTCAAACCGTTGGTTCACTGCGCTGACTTCTTCAATTGGAAGGTTTAGGTTGCCATAGTGTTGCTTGACGGTGGGGATCGATGGACAGTTGTCTGTTGAATGGCCCGTTGTCTCACATATAACACAAATTTCTTCCGCTGCTCTCACTGTTTTGACCTCTTTCACTCCTTTCAACTCCAATTTTTCTAGCTTTTGTGCCAATTGCTCCATTCGAGTTTCGATGGCTTGATGCTCATTGATTGAGAACTTCCCTGAACCTCCAGGGCCTTGGTTAGCCATAGCTCTGTCACCAACATCCTCGTAACTCCATGTCAAAGATTTCCTTGCCACTTCATCTAAGTATTCCCAACCATCATCTGGAGATTTATTCATGAACCCCCCGGTGCACATGGTGTCTAACAACTGCTTGCTTTGTTGTGAACATTCCAAATGGAAGTAATGGATCAACTGATACAAGGCAAAGTTGTGGTGAGGGACCGCCGAAAGCAAGTCCTTATAACGCTCCAAATATTGGTGGAAAGCTTCTCCCTCGCGCTGTTTGAAGGTCTGGATTTGGTCCATCAAAAGCTTTGTTCGGCTAGCCGGAAAGAACTTCTTGTGGAAAATATCTTGAACCTCTTCCCATGTAGTCAACGACTGGGGCCTTAAAGAGTGAAACCACGTCTTTGCCTTGTCTTTCAAAGTGAACGGGAAAAGCCTCAAACGTGCTTGGTTGAGATGCGCATCCACCGTTACAAATGATTGAAGGGTTTCCTCAAATTCCCGGATATGTTGATAAGGATCCTCGCGCTCCATACCATGGAAAAACGGGATGCAGCGGTGATAGTCAGATTTAAACACGAATGTATTTGCAGCAGTGGTGGGGCGTGGAAACACTATGGGAGACTGTTGAGTGACCCTTTCCGGATTCAAGTAGTCATTTAGAGTCCGAGCCGGAGGAGCTTCCTCATCTGCCATTGATTTTCTGGATGGGGAATATGGCCGAGAATAACTACTTGGGGGAGAGTATGCTCGAAGAGTGCCGGTCCGTATGCCAGGAGGGGGAACTAGACCGATGCAGACGGTTTGAACGGGGACTCCGATATACCCGAGGTCCTCGATACACAACAAGCATAAACCTTGGTTGCGAGCAATTCAGAGCCAAGTAACCTCCCTGAAAAAGGGAAAACAGACCGAAGGGGCTATACCGCCACCTCGATAAGTAGTAATGCGCAATAAGATAAAAGAAAAGTAAAGAAAAGACAGTGAATACTAGGACTAGTTTCGTTACACCTCAAGTTGATAGTATGATCGGTTAGAGGCTTCCACTAGCGCTAGTACGCAATGTACAAAGGTAAAAGAAATGGAATACTTACAATGGTTTGTCGAACCTCCCAAATAAGCTATATAGAAAGAATCCCCGGCAACGGCGCCAAAATATGCTTCAAATACAACCTAACCGTTGAAAAGGTTGATTTACCCCGAGCGTAGGGCTAAGTCGATGTCACCATAAATACCAGATAGTCCGGGATCGTACCCACAGAGATGATTCCTTATAGCTTGCCAGGATTTTTTAAAGGGTTGCGGCGTTAAGACGGCCAACTTTTGGTTTTGATTAAAGGTAAAAGTTGTCTGATTAAGAAAACTAGAAAATGAGTTTTTTACTAGATTAAAAACAAGCGGCAAGGCATTGGAATGACTAACACCCGGGACTTAAGTTATCTAAACTTTCTCAACGAAAACACGGTTGAATCACACGGCTTAGGCTATCAACCGGAAGATTTAGCGGTGAAAATCATTGAGACTAGAAGTGTGACATGGAAAACGAGTGAGTTCTTTTATTCTTTTGGCAAACACAAACCGAGACATCGCTCACGGAACCATGTGAGCGAGCACATGACCACCGGAGATTAACATCGATTAGTTTTGTTACATAAAAGCCGAACAATGCTCATTTTCCTTATCAAACTTTAAGTCGAGAGTTGAAAGAGGTAAGATAAACGTAAATCTCGGGACATTAGTCACTCCGAAGCCAAGCCTAATCGACTAGTCACGCATATTCGGAAGACTAGAAGAAATGCTAAATTTAACTAACATTTTTAATCGACAAAGATGAAAATAAACTTGAGATGAATAAAGATCTAAACCACGCGAACAACTTTAATAAATGAGAAAACTAAGAACAACAAGAACTTACTTGAGTTAAGAGGGAATTACACTTGCAAAGGTTTAAAAGGCTTTAATGGAGAAAAACCTAAGTAATTAATGTGTAGATACAAAAGAGGGAGAGAGGAGGTCCTATATATACACAAGTGACTTTCTCTCTCCTCAAAAGCCAGGAAAAACCCCATAAAGTAGCCTATTAAAAGAAACTTTCCATAAGTGGAAAGTCTGAAAAAGCAGGGAAAATATCTTCCCGGACAAAAAGTTATCGATAACATAACACATTGTTATCGATAACAAAGCTAGAATGACCACACAGGGCTTAAAGTTATCGATAACATTAACACCAAGTTATCGCTACCCTTGCCTCTGGACAAATTCTGGCCAAAGATAGTGCAAGGGTATCGATTACTAGTGCAAGGTATCGATTACTATACTTCAATTGGCACTCTGAGAGGAACGGAAAGGGAACGTTATCGATAACATTTCAGTAAGTTATCGATAACGTTTAGTCCTGCCACCATGATTCAGCCTGCTGGGCTGTCTTGAGTTCCTTGACTCCTCGTGGACTTCATCCAGCTCTTCGTCCCTTGGTTCGAGAATTTGACGGGAGCACTTTCCAAGAATCCAAATGCTCCGGTGTATCCAAAGGCGTACAAAACCACCTTATTAGCAAAAACGACCTGAAACACTTGAAAGAAAACCTTACGTGCAAAGTTTGCAATTAATGATCAAAATGACAAGGAAAAGCCAAAACTTGGAAGGATTTTAGCACCCAAATTGGTACAAACTTGGGTGCTTATCAACTTCTGAGACAATTCATTTAACCGATGGGCACATTCTTTGTCATATGCATTTATGATTCCAAACTTCAGAGTGGAAGAGTTGGTAATTGCTTTAAAAGAGTGGCTCTTTGGCAACTGATAAAATTGTGACGTTTCAATAAGGTTT
>BPLS01000572.1:1789521-1812701 GCA_019656275.1 Rhododendron kiyosumense
TGTTTTATATTTTGTCTCCATTGGCAGTAGTACTTATGGTGGTATGTCTGTGCTTTTTAATTCTGTATCTCCTTAATCTATAAATCCTTGTGGTTTTGGCAGGATGCGAAGCAAACGTATTAAAGGGAGAACTTATTGGCTGAAGAAAGGGGTTACAGACGTCGAAGAATGCCAATATCAACACTAGAAGTTGAATTGGTCTTCAACACAGTTACCAATTCATACAGTGCATAGTTTCTTGGTCACCTGATTTCTGTATCTTTCATTCCACATCTGCATGAAGACCACCATGTAATTGTCGATTGTGTGACCAAGCTAGTTTCCTGTTCACAGCTTTCATTGTAAAAATTTTCACCTTTGTCAACTACTTGGGCTACATTGGGCTGCGGAATTCAGGGGCCCAGATTGAAAATTTTACAGTGCAGGAATGATAATCAAATTCAAAGTTAAGTTTCAGGGAAATTAATGGTTCCCCCTTTTGCACCCTCAAATTTCTGGAGGCTGCTACAGTAGCAACATTGACTGATTTGACTTTATCATATTTTAAGTGAACATCCGTGATATGTGTCTCTCCTACCGTTGCACTTGACCTTGGCATCCCATATCTTTAATGACCTCATTATGCATCAAATTGTTTGTTGCATTAATAATTGCTTTTTTTTTTTTTGTGTGTGTGTGGTATGTATTGCTCCTGCAGATGCACTTGGCCTGGTTTTCTAAATTTTACTTCATTATGCATCAAATTTTCATTAAGAGATGGTCTTTTGATGCCATTGAGTTTTTTGAATCTGAGTTGTGTTAACATAATATTGAGAAATATTATGTTAACCATGTTTTGTAGGTTCTATTATTCATGTTTCGTAGTTGGGCTGATTTCTTTATAATGTTTGTTTCCTATTTAGTTGAGATTTCTTAGTGACCAAGAACATTGTAGCCTATATAAAGGCATGCTACGGTTATGTTTTATATGAACATTGTAGCCTATATAAAGGCATGCTACGGTTATGTTTCATATACAATCAATAATACATCTTTCGCTTTTTCTTCACAAGTTGGATTTGATCTGTCAGTGACCATTGCATTCTTATAGTATTTACTAATTGGGAGGTTGGGGTTGGCTTTGATTGTTCTGCATTTGGTGATGGTTGCGACACTTGACTACTTGAGAATATGTTACTTTAGTAGATATGTGAATTTCTGTACCTAGTTATAGGTAGATGTTGATATTTGTTGATGTTATTGAGAGAGATGGGAGGAGAGACATCACCTATTAAGAATTGCACAACCTTAGGATATATAAACTGATTTGGTGGTGCTGGAAAACTTGTCTAACTAACTAATAGGGGTTCTGTGAACAAGAGTTCATCAACTATCTTTCCCATCAAGTTTTGAGGTTTACCAAAAGGTAAGGATTTGCATAATTTTCATGGGCAAAATTAGTTTATGCTGAATGCCGATCTTGCAAACATGTGAACTGACGTGCATGAGAAGCTCTAAATCCCCTGTCGAGTGTTGATGATAATGTGTCATAAGCATAGGGAAGGTATGGTTTGTAAGATAAATTCGAAGTTTGTTGCGTGCCCAAGTTCTCTGTATTGAATTGTCATTGCGCAAGTATTGGTGTTTTCAAACTCTCTTCAATGCTCTGAACTCTGGCAATGATATGCCTATGATATCTGAAGTAATCAAGAGATGAATTTCAAGTTACGTCTTAGTTTATCGATATGCCGTATAAATCCCTTTGCCAAACTATGTACCTTGTTAATCAGGGAATCATTGGCGGCTCTACATTGAGCCGTAAGGGTATTCCAATGAGCACCCATTCTTCCTATTCGTTATAATCTGTAGTATATTTCGAAGGTCAGTCCATTGTTATTCAAATCAACTTTGAACACCAAACCCATTTAAATTTGAACACCTGATGGTTTTTTGGCATTCTCGCATGTTTATCTATGGCTTTTTAGTCTTTTGATTATGCGCGAATGCTATTTCTAAGTGATTCTCTTCTGTATTTCTGAGGCTATTACCATTTTGACCACACAAAAAAACAAAACCCAGCAATATGTCCCTTGCTCAGATCAGAATGGCACCAAAGCATATCTAGATGAATCCTCCAAGCCACCCGATGGTTCCACCAGACCACCAGTAGGAAGGAAAGTTAGTTATTTCTGCACCGGTTGCTACGATAACTTGATCAAGCAACAAGGCTGCGCCGTCATTGTCAGAAGACGATGTTCAGGCCGTTGCCAATGCGGCAATAGCAACAGATAAGAAAGAGTAGGAGAAGTTGAAATAGATTCAATCGGCTTGCTTCGAAGTGCAGATTCTGTCCAACAAGAAGAAAATGAGTAATGTGTTAATGGTGTGGAAGCAGAGGAGCCACAAAGGGCAACCGAGGAAAAGAAAATTAGCCTTGTGTCTCAGCTGAAGGCAGGTCTAATCTTATTTTTTACTTAATTTTTTTGTAGTTTACACGTCACAATTGAGGATTTTTTTTCGATCATCCCAGTTATATCAATCCGGAAAAAATTACAAATAAAACAACAAACAAAAAAATACAAAGGTGGTTAACTGAAGAAAATTTGATTCTCATGAATATGGTAACTGAGGATTGGATTGAACCTCTTCTTGCTGTGTATTCAACACCTTCTCCACGGTACAGATTTTTAGGGCAGCTCAACCAAATGTAAGTATGAAATTGGTGGATACTCATACGAATGATTATTGGATTAATTTTTATTCCAATTGTTATTTTTTCGAAGGATCTTTTTCATTTTTGATTCATCTTTCATTATATGAATCTAAAATAGTAAAAATATTATACTACAAACAACAGAAATTAATTCATCAAAGACAAAAAAAAATTAGACCGCTGGTGCGAATGGGATAAATGTGAAAATTTATTTGGTGGTCCGCGGTGGCCTAGCACCCTTAACTACCACTTTTTTCCTGGGGCCCAATACTAAGTGTATGAACCCTATACAACAAATATGTGGTATGGATGAAGGTGTTGGGTGCCCCAGGATCACTAAAAATATTTATCGATGAATAGAGGGAGAGAGAGGGATGGAGTGGACTTATTTAAAGCAAAATCAAGCCTTGAAGATGCAATTTGTTCGGCTTAAGACCCATTCTTCTTAACTTTTAGCACTTTTTGGAGCTTGTCTTTATTTGAAAACAAATCGCTGTTTACATCCTGAAAAGTGCCACCCAATGAAAAAATTCCACGTGGCCCCGAACGGTACGGCGGTTGTATGGAGCCTGTCCCGGTTGAGTACCAATTACAGAGGATTACGGAAATTAAGGGAGGCATTGTTTTTATGGCAAACGGTGTCGTTTTAAAGTGAACCGGTGTCGTTTGAGTAGTAATTAAACGCTGGTTTGGGAGATTATTGGATCTAATCGTTGATTTAGACTTTGCGATCATCGAACGGTGCCCTCAATGCCCTGTTTTATAACTGAAATTAAATTCAGTTACAGGGAATCATTTTGGAAGCAGACGTGTTGCATTAATTCTCGTTGCTTGAAAATAGGAACCACGATCCAGGAAGTGACCATGAACACCACGATCGATGCGAGCAGGGGAAGAAGGAATTCTGGAAATATCAACGTAACCGTTCGAAGGCCCCCTCAACCGTTTTATGTGGCCAACATGGGTATCAATCGAAGACGTGGAGATCAAAGGCAGGGCCAGTGTCTATAAATAAAGAAGTGAAGCGAAGAGAGAAGCCCCCACAAAAAATTCATATCATCTGACAACTCATACAAAATGATTGCTCAGAGATCTATCTTAGATTAGTTTAGTTTAAAGTAGGATCTTTTTGTAAGTTGAAGGCTTATTTGCATGTAAGATTGCTTTCGATTAAATTCAAGTTTTCTTATTTTCTTGTAAGTTCTTTTCTTACCAAAGAATAGTCGTTTGTAAGTCCACTTTTGATTAAATTCAGTGTGCTTATTTTACTGTATTGTTCTTAGAAGAATCTTAAGAGTGTTTGTATACAAATCTACCTTTGATTAAATTCAGGTTTGTTTGTGTTCAATCATCTTTTCTGATTCGAAGCGCGTCAATCTTTTATTTGGTTGATACCTTAAGGAAAAATCCTCTTAGTTGAAGTAATCGAACGGATAACACAATTGCCTGATTGAGATTAGTTGTTTCAAATCAATTTGAAAAGAGTAATTTCATCTGTGAAGTTATTTCTTTTCTGGCACGCCCACACACAATCATTTGCCATTTGATTGAGCTAATTCAGCCCAAACAATTTTTGGCACGCCCGGTGGGACACAAAGGTGTCAAAATGCCAAGGCTTCGAAAGCAGATAGGAACACCCATTGGTGATCTAGCGCCAGAAGAACAAGCTGTGCCAGAACAGGCACCAAAACTAGGAACGCCTACAAATCCTGTTTTTCCTCAATTGGCTTCAGAACTCGAAGAGCCTCTTTATGAAGAGCCCTCTTACGAGGCACCTCCTGAGGAAGTACCTCCAAGCTTCCAAAGAGGACAAGCCAGTGGCAAAGACCATGACAGAGAGGAAGTGTTTAGAGAAATGATGGTAGCTTTTCGAGAGATGGCTCAAACTCAAAGAGTCATGATCAAGAGCATGAGAAGTAGGTTGCCTAACTTAGAGGCAGCAGGAAATAGCCCAGGGGATAATGGGCAGAACCATCAAGCCAACTCGAACACTCACCAAAGTTCCTTCGAAGGAAGGCTTGGAGAGGATGTTGGTAGAAGTAGAATGAAATCTAGAACAGGTAAAGAAAAGATGTATCCAGATGAAATACCACAATCTTGGTATGAGCCTGTGAGACCTCCAGAACCTGTCCTAGAAATTCCAAGGCAACCTCGTGGTGTTCACATGGGGGTTCGACGGAACACTAGGGAAAGACAGAGTATGAATCCTCTCTTCGAACCCACATTTGGGGGATGGGAGGATGACTCAGAACCAGAATTGGTTCATAAGCCCGAGAGAAGGGGTGAAAACCCGCAACACCCTCGCCAAAAGGTCCCAACTACTAAGAATCCTCTCAAGACAGCTTATGGAACCCATAGGTCTGTTCGAACTAATGAAGCATTTGATGAAATGCAACCTACATCGTATGGGAGGATTCCTAGAGAGAAACAAGGGGATTTAGACACGACAAGGGGAGTTTATGAAGATGGTTTCATAGGACCAGAACCTCCTGTTGAAAATCAGGAGCAAAACTTCCTCATAGGCAATCCAGTACTAAGGGACCAAGTCATGGGTCTCATCCAAGAAGTTTGTGGACCTCAAACTCGGGGGGTACAACCTCAAATTTATCGAAAACCATATCCAGAATGGATAGACACGACCTTCCAAATCCCTAGAGAGTTTAAAATCCCAAATTTTACTCTGTTCTATGGGGATGGGAGACAGTCTTCTATAGAGCATATAGCAAGGTTTTCTGCCCAGTGTAAGAATTTAGCTCAAAATGGCTTCATGAAGTTGAAGTTATTCCCAAATTCTTTGTCCGGGCCAGCTTTTGCATGGTATACTAACCTGCCGCTAGAATCAATAACTGATTGGTTTCAGATGGAAGAGGCATTCTATGCACAGTTCTTCAATGCTGAGCCTGAAGTCTCTATGGCAGACTTAGCAAGGCTGAAGCAGAAACCAGATGAGAAAGTGGTGGATTTCATATCTAGGTTCAAAAGAGCGAAAACCAAATGCAAGCTTCGCCTGCCAGAGGCAGAGTTTGTAAGATTAGCACAAGATGGTTTAGAAAGAGAGCTTCGAAAGAGGTTTGATTCTACAGAGTTTAGAGACTTTGCAGATCTAACCTATAAAGTGGCTAGATATGAATCACTGCTAGAAGAGGATATGGACAGACATAATTCCTCTTACCCTACGTATTATAGGGATCCCAATTATGAGATCGATGCTGCAGAAATTATAGAGCATGATCCTTGTGTTTGTGAGCCTTTAATTCAAAAGAATGTATCCCTAGGACAGAAGTTCAAACAAAAGGAGATCACTAAAGTATATTCTTTTGATATATCAAAAGCAGATGAGATTTTTGATTTCTTGTTAAGAAAGAAAATCATCAAGCTGCCTTCGAATGTGAAACTTCCCACAGCAGAGGAAAAGAATGGGAAGACTTATTGCAAATGGCATGACTCTTGGTCCCATTCAACTAAGTCTTGTAATGTTTTTCGTGACAGGATTCAAGAACAAATCAAGAAGGGAAGGATCAAATTTCCAGAAAAGACTATGGGAATTGATACAACGCCTTTTCCAAAGGTAGAAGAAGTCAACACCAATGTGCCCTCCTCACTGGCTCGAACTGTCAAGAAGTATTGGCAGGATAAGGAGGCACCAGTGAACATGAATACTGTTCAATATGGAAGAGGCAGGCCATACGCTTGCTATCCTCGAGGCATGGGAATGAGGCCAACTCCCTATAAACGAACCAGTGATGGGTTGGCTTCACAGAGATTCTCAGGTATTAATCATCTGCCCATGTTGGAAGCCTCATTTTTGGAGTGCCTGTGTGTAGGTTGCAGGGCCAACTATCTGGTTTTTAAGGACTTGGATAGGAAGGGCGTGAGTTTTTTCCCTAAGGAGATGGGAATGAAGAGATTGGCTCCAGTGCAAGCAAGGCCAAGTGACAGTAAGCCTTGGTTGGCACCTAAGAGAGATGTGCCCACTAGCCCTGTCCCAGCCATCCATAGAAGGGAGTTGCCACCTTCGAAGAAGGCCAACATTGGTCAGACAGCTGAGGCGTTAGGAGAGGCCAAGCAAGAAGATTTCACTCTGATGAAAGGGGTTCCTGATTGGTTTCTCAAGCAGGTCAAACCAGATCTGTTCCAAGGGTACAAAGGCTCCAACAGGAATGAGAATAGAACTTTCAAGCCACCAGTCTCGAACTCTGGAAACTGGGTGCTGATCAGGGATCCTAAGTCCCAAATACCCCAGATGGTTCCATTGCTTTCAAGAACTCAGAAGAGGAAGCTCCAGAGAAAATACACGCTTTTCCAATCAGGAGAATCCTCGACGGGGGAAGAATCAGGCAGGGGAGCAAGGCCTAATCCACGGTTCGACAGGGTTAAGAGGGACCCAGAAGAGTTTCGAGCCCAGTATCATGAGAGGGAGACTTTGAAGAAAGTAGCCTCCGCCATGCTCGAAGAAGATCTTGATCCACCTTCTCCCAATTCATTGGCTAGTTACCAGTCCGGGTTACTCGAAGCCATGTTGGTAGAGCAAGAAGGAATCGAAGGGAGCTCCTCACCCATGGAGCTATCAACACAAGAGGTTGAGAGCAAGGAACTTAAGGAAACTGAGGCACCTAAACCCGCCGAAGAAAGGGCAACAATCCAGTTCGGGGGGCAGCCAGAAGTGCAGGTGAATATGGTGTATCCATGCTCTATGGATTTCTTCAAGAATGGCCAGACAATGAAAGGCCAAGGTGATGCTTGGTCGAACTTGGACAAGCCAATCGACTTCGAAGAAACGCTGAGTGATGAAGAATTGAACATCATATGCAACAACTACGACTTGGAAGAGGTGGCTCAGATTGAGATGGACGAGAACCTGGTATGTGAAATAGAGCAGAGTCAAGAGAGTTTGGAGGTAAGCTCAAAAGAAAGTGCTTGTTTTGTCCCGGAGTCCATGTCTGACGTCGAATATCCCTTGGTAATAGATTTAAATTATGTGGAAATTTCATATCCATTTAAATTACCTACTAATGCAATGAGACAACATTTACGTCCACTATATATTACTGCATATTTCGATGGAGTCCCACTTAACAGAATCCTAGTGGACAATGGAGCTGCAGTGAACATTTTGCCTTTCCAAACCTTGAAAAAGCTAGGAAAAGGAAAAGCAAAATTGATCCCAACTAGCACATCCATTGCAGGATTTACTGGGGAAAGTCAACATGCCAGGGGAATCTTCTCCATTAGATTGGCAGTAGGAGGCATAGAGACTGATACTGCCTTCTTTGTAGTTGACACATATGCTAAATATAATGCTTTATTGGGAAGAGACTGGATTCATGTTAATGGGTGTATCCCTTCTTCCATGCATCAGGAATTAATGATTGTTAAGTATGACAAAGGCAAAGAAGTGGGTGTTGAGGGAGTCAAAGCTGATCCACATCCATTTAGCGCCGTTGCAAATTTTGCTGAAACTGAAATGTATAAATCAGATGTAGTTCCTTTGAGTGAATTACTGCAAGCAGCCACTTACCCAACCAACGAGATGGAACTGGGAGAATTGGCAGAGCTGAAATCGAAGCTAAAGCAAACTGTTGATTATGAATCAGACACCCCAAAGGATGATGTTGCTTGGATGTAAGTCCAAGGAAGAGGCAGAAGAAGAGGCCAACTCTTTGGCTTTGGTGAGATATGTTGCTTTGGGGATCGAGCAGAAGATTCAAGAAGATAACATATGGGAAGATGTTATGCAGGATGGTAAGCCTCATGAGGAGGAAACCCAGATTGTTTCTCCAGAGCAGGTTGAAGCACAAGACCTTCTGGAGGAAGTAAAATTGGGGGATGAACAAAACCCCAATCCAGTGTTCATTAATAAACAGCTTGAACCAGAGGTGAAAGCTGAGTTGATAGCACTATTAAAAGCAAACAAGGATTGCTTTGCATGGAGTTACAAGGAACTGCCTGGATTGGACAGGGAATTGGTGGAGCATAGGTTGCCTATCAAGCCACATTTCAAACCTGTAAAGCAGCCAACCAGGAAGATGAGTCCAGAGACTATTGCAGGTGTTAAAAAGGAGATGCAGAGGCTTCTGGATGCAGGTTTTATTAGAACAGCCAGGTATGTCGAATGGCTATCCAATGTGGTTCCAGTCCCTAAAAAGAATGGGACTATCAGGATCTGTGTTGACTTTCGAAACCTAAATACTGCAACTCCTAAAGATGAATATCCAATGCCTAATGTGGATACACTTGTGGACGGTTCAGCTGGACACAAGATATTATCCATATTGGACGGGCATTCAGGGTATAATCAAATTTGTATTGCAAAGGAAGATGTGCATAAAACAGCATTTGCTTGCCCTGGTAATATTGGCATTTTTGAATGGGTCAAAATGCCATTTGGACTAAAAAATGCTGGAGCCACGTACCAAAGAGCTATGAATGCCATTTTTCATAATTTGGTTGGAGGTTTTCTTGAATGTTACATAGATGATATCATTGTGAAGTCAAATTCTAATGAGGATCATTTGAAACATTTGGAGAAGGCATTTCAACAAATGAAGCATTATCAGTTGAAATTGAATCCAGAAAAGTGTTCTTTTGGAGTGTCAGCTGGAAAATTTCTAGGGTATTTAGTCCACAACAGAGGAATACAAGTTGACAAGAACAAAGCAAAGGCTATTATTGAAGCCAAACCACCTTCTACAAAGAAGGAGTTGCAAAGGTTTCTTGGTCAATTAAATTTCCTTCGAAGGTTTATATCTAACACTGCAGGGAAAACTAAAATCTTCTCGTCTTTGTTGAAATTGAAGGAAGGGGAAGAATTCAAGTGGTCCAGAGAGCATGATGAGGCCTTCGAAGCCATCAAGGGCTATCTAGCCAGTCCTCCTGTTTTGGCACCTCCCATCAAAGGAAAGCCAGTGAAGTTGTACTTAGCTACAACACACGACTCAATAGGAGTACTGTTGGCTCAAGACAATGTGGATGGCAAGGAAAGAGCAGTTTATTATCTTAGTAGGTTCCTAAACTCCTGTGAATGCAAGTATGCTGCAGTAGAGAAATTGTGTTTAGCTTTGTTTTATGCTTCCAAGAAACTCAGGCATTATATGTTGCCTAGAGTAACTTATGTTATTTCTCAAACTGATGTAATTAAGCACATGCTTTCTAAGCCAGTGCTTAGTGGGAAGATTGGGAAATGGATAGTATCTTTAATTGAGTTTTGTTTTGAATATGTACCGCAAAAATCAGTAAAAGGCCAGGCATTGGCCAACTTTCTAGCTGATCATCCAAATGAGCTTGAGACACCAAGAGCGTTGGAAGCCACTGTGGTTGAGATCAAGCCATGGAAATTATGGTTCGAGGGGTCAAGGACAGCTCAAATGGCTGGAGTAGGCATAGTTATTGAATCTCCCCAAGGGTTGAAAACCAAATATGGTTTTCGACTGAATGAGGGACAATGTTCCAATAATCAGGCAGAGTATGAAGCGTTGATCATAGGATTAGAAATTTTGCTTAACTTAAAGGTGAGTGTTGCTGAAATCTTTGGAGATTCTCAGTTAGTGGTGAATCAGTTGAATGGACAGTTTAAATGCACTAGTCCAGCGTTGATAATTTATTATCAACAGGCCAAGAGGTTGATAGATCAGTTCTATATGCTCACTTTAACTTATGTTCCCAGATTCTTTAATGAAGAAGCTGATGAAATAGCCCAAAGGGCATCTGGTTTCAGAGTTCTAGCAGAAGAAGAAAAGAAATTTTGTCAATTAACTTTGAGAAAATCTCTGCCCATGTTACAAAGTAGAGTAACTGGTTTCGAAGTATTGGAAATTAATGCACCCACTAGTCAAAATGTTGATTGGAGGCAAGCATTGATTGAATATTTAACCAAACCAGACAGTGTTGCAGACAAGGCAACCAGATTGAAAGCAATAAACTACATAATGTAAAACAATGAGCTATTCAAGAGAGGGATGGACGGCCTTCTGTTGAAATGCTTAAATAAAGTAAGTGCTTTTAAGGTAATGGCTGAAGTGCATGAAGGGATTTGTGGAGCACATCAAGCTGGCATAAAAATGAGATGGTTGATAAGGAGGTATGGTTATTATTGGCCTACCATCCTTAAAGATTGTATAGATTATGCAAAAGGGTGTCAAGCCTGTCAAAAAACAGGTCCACTCAAGCGTTTGCCAGTCACAGAGTTGCAGTATGTGATAAAACCATGGCCTTTCAGGGGTTGGGCCATGGACATGATTGGGATGATTTATCCTCCTTCATTGGAGAAGCATAAGTTTATCTTAGTGGCTACTGATTATTTTACAAAGTGGGTGGAAGCACAAGTTTATCAGGAGGTAAAACAAACCCATGTTATTGATTTCATAAAAGGAATCATATACAGGTTTGGAAGCCCTCAAACGATAACAGTGGATAATGGTTCCATATTCGAAGGGAAGCTGGTAAAGAACTTTGCTAGTAACCATGGAATTTCACTAATATATACCAGCACTTATTATGCTCAGTCAAATGGTCAAGCAGAATCAACCAACACGATTATCAAGAGGGGGATTCAAAGAATGGTGGATCAGAACCCAGAGGTTTGGCATGAGTTGTTACTTGACACTTTGTGGGCATATAGAAATACAAAGAGGACTAGCACGGGTACTACTCCATTTGCCTTAACTTATGGACATGATGCTGTGTTGCCTATGGAGATTACTGTAAGATCTCAAAGAGTAGCATGTCAAAATAATTTGGATACAGGGTCTTATCATCAAGCCATGCACATGGAGTTAGAAGACATTGATGAAGCCAGAATAAAGGCTTTAAATCAAATCATGTTGCAAAAGGCAAGAGTAGCAAGGAGTTATAATAAGAGAGTCGCCCTTCGAAGCTTTGATGAAGGAGATCTTGTATGGAAGGTTATTCTTCCTATCAGGGATAGGAGGATAAAAATGGATGGATTAGGAAATTGGGCGCCAACATGGGAAGGGCCTTTTCAAATCCATAGAGTGTTGAGAGGAGGAGCCTACCATTTGAGAAATCTGGATGGTTATGTTCATCGAAGGAAAATCAATGGAAGGCATCTCAAAGCTTATACTCCATCAATATGGGAATCCTTTCATAGAAGATAGCTTTCGAGGGAAGGTTTCTGAGGTTTTCGATGGAATTGGATTATTTTTAAGCTAAAGCCAAAGAGAATCCCGAATTCGAGGCATTGGTTGTATAGCGGTAAGATTTTAATTGGTTTTGACATTCAGGAGTTCTTTTTATGAAGTTCTTATATGATCACGTTTCAGCCAGTGTGTCATATTAGCATTCGAAGCCATGAAAGAGTCAAGCACTATCAACCAAATTTCCATTATATTTATGAAACAACAAAACAAAAGGAAACCCAAATGGGTTGAAACAGACCCAAGTGGATCTGAGCAAAATAAAACACAAACAGATCCAAGTGGGTCTGAACAAAAAAACCTTCGGCCTAAAAAAGCAAAAATGAAGATCATATTTGATCCTCACAGTCCCAAAGGAGAATCTTTAAGAAGATCCTCCCTCCGGGGGATTTTTTGCTTCGTGAGCCGAAAGGACGGATGAGAGATCATCCCAGGTCCTAGCCAAGCAGAGACGTGAAGCTGTCTCCACGCACACCAGCTGGCTTCGAAGCTGTTCGACCTCGCTTCGAAGGGCCTGGAGATCCGTTTGGATCTCTCTCTTGAGCTCCGTAAGCATGTTGGCTAGCCTAGCAATCTCAGCTGCAAGGTTGACAGAAAGAGTGGGCTGATCAGCATCCATGATTGGATATGTGGAGCGGGAGAGAGTGAAAGAGAGAATGCACCGTCCTGATAACACATTGGTGTATTTATAATCAAACGAGTCCACTTCAGTGATTATGGGCATTGATGAGTGGAAATACGTAAGGCTCAGAAGACGAAGGGTCTGAGAGCGTTTGGACGGCATGCCTTCTGATAATTAATGAATTGCAACTCACAAGGAGACGGCTGGAATGCCTCGGGAAATAAATGAGTTGGATAAATTAATTTAGACCGCGTGTGGTTGGTTTTCGAAGAGCTAGCGTGTTTCAGCGTTGTCAACATTGTTTATTATTTATTCGAGAGCTTCGAAGGAGAAGCCCAGTCAGGAGTAAATAATACAAAAGTGCTTGTGAGGAAATTTTTTGTTTCTGTGATTTTCTTCATGCTTGCTACGTCCATGTTAGTATTTAGCATCAGAAGCAGAGTGAAAGCGGTAACGAAAGGCTAAACTACCAGTTCGTTGGTCAAAGCCAGTTGGAAACATAAATATGAATAAGCAGTTTTCATTTCATCAACTCGGGAGGTTACAAGTGGATTACATTGAGAAACCTATCTAAGAATCCATTACATTTGAACAAAGGATTACATTGAGAAACCTATCTAGGGTCTATTAGTATCTCGAAGCTGGGTCCCAAGGGATCAAAGCTGAGTCTCTAGCGATAATCCAACTGAGATACAAAGACTAGGACCAAGCTTCATTGAGACTTGATCAAGTTCCCTACCAGTTATTGGTAGGGATATAGAGCTCCTAGCATCACAGTTGGAAGCTCATAGCTCCATAGGTAGGTAGGTGGGCTTCGAAGACCATTATTGGTTAGATTATTTGGTCTTCGAAGCGACCGCTAGATACAGGCACATCGCAAGAAGTGATGTGGCTGTACCTAAGGGCCTTAGGGTTTAGGGAATATCTCGCAAGAAATGATATGGCTATGTTTTGAAGCTTTTTCTCAGAAACAGGGGAGGAGGCTTCATGGTGAGTTCTTAGAAGCCCTAACTGAGAAGTGTGGTTTGGAAGCTGCTGAAAGAAGGAAAGCGAGGGAAGAAGACGTTTGTGAGTTTTCTTTTTCCGAGACCTCTATTTATACTAGTAAGATTGAGAATATTCATTTATGGCTCTTTAAGAGACGGTAGGTGGAGCGTTGGCACAGTAATCTTTCTGAGTTATGGAAAGTGGAAAACAGTGTTTGGTTTAATGGCGGGTGTACTTGCCCAGGAGAATCGAATAACTAATGAAAGAATAAAGTACAAACTGTGTAAAGTTACAGAAAAGGACTAGTTACATTACAAATGCTAGTTAGTAGTCCTCGAAGAGAACTAAAGTTAGTATCCAAAAGGGACGTATGAGCTGCTCTTCTCCTCTGTTCCTCTCGAAGGGAAGGAATAAGTCGTGGGAGAATTGACTCATCCCTTAGTGCTTCACTCTCAAGTTCTGGGAAGCCCCTTGAAACTTCAGCTCTCTCTTCCCTGACTTTCTCCATCTCTTCTTGTAACCGTTGCATTTTCTTGTCAAGCTCTGAAAGCTTATCTCTTCAAGCCTGATATAAAGATAGACGAGAGGCGGTCTCGAGTGCTTTGGCTTCTAACTTGTTGGCCTTTTCGAAGGTCAATCCAATGCTCTCGGACAAGAAACGATTGTGAGCAATCAATTCACTGAACTGCTTGAGTTGCTCTTGGAGAGTGGAATTGATTGACATGGGAAGGCCTTGGGAGAGAAGTAAAGCTTGATGGCACACCTCAAAATGATAGGCTAAACCATGTTCGATCAGAGTAGGAAGTCCTAGTTGATTTAGAGTCTTCAGAAGACTCTTTAATATCAGAACCTCTTCCTTCGAAAGAACATGTTTAATCCTAAAGGAGGGCAAGAGAAGAGGTGTGGACGGGCTCAAGAGTTGCTGAAGGTTTTCCAAGGGATTCGAAGAGATAAGAGGAGTGGGAGTAGCTATTTTATTACAAAATTCTTCCAATTGACTTTTAAAGAAGGATATGTCAAAAACCACTAAGGGCAAGTCAATTGGAGAAGAGGAAGATGTGGGATGGTCTTCAGGAAGAAGAGCCATGCCTGTTACCTGCATAAGGTTCATAAGTTAAAGTTAAGTGGAATGAAAAACAGGAAATGAAAGGTTTGACTGATTGTCAAGAGTACCTGATCAGAGGAAGAGGTTGAACTGGAGCCTTGATCCTCAACACTTCTAGGAGTATGGCTCTTCGAAGTCAAAGTAGGGTTCATCCTTAGAGGTCCCTCCCCTGAAACCGATGAGGGAGTGGGGGGGAAGTCTCTCTGAAGGAGGGGAAGTGGCCCCAGAGTCTTCGAAGGAGCCAAACCAGCTATAACCTGTGCAAAGGTTGGCTCAATAAGGAATGACAGCAAAGTATGCATGTCAATATCCTTTGCAGCAGAGTCTTTCTGTACAGAAAGAGCTTGAGCAGGGGATGGCTGCAAAGGACAAAGGAAAGTTAGAGTGAATCCTTTCACAATTCAAAAGGTGAGTGTTCAGAAGATACCTTTTGTGGGACATCTTCTGACGTTTGGCTTAAGGGCTCTATCACTTCTTGTGGAAGGTAGGGAGCAGGAGTTAGCTCCAATGCCTCAACAGGAGGTGTAGCTTGAGCCTACAAAGAAGTTGACAGTGAATCACGAGCACAAGAGACACATGAGAATGTGTGCAGTGTAAATTGACTTACCTCTTCTGGGGAGGAAGGTCTTTTTGAAGAAACAGACCTCTTGGGAGGAGTTGTTTTCCTCACATAGAGGAGGGTCTCCTTCACTTGCCTTGTTTCACCTGGTTCGAACTCAAGGATTAGAATAAGGTTCTCTTACTCCTAAGGGAGTACTAAACCATAAATGAGAAAGGAATGTACCCTTGGAGGCCAGTATCTCTGTATCACTCTCTGTTTCTTCATCACTGGAAGAAACCTGAGGGCCACGCTTCCTGGTGGTCCTTGTCCTCTTCGAAGCTGAAAGGAAGGGGATAAGAAGGTGACTCAGATAAATATTATGGCAATTTAAAGAGTAATTGGAAGGAAGGAAACCAACCTGGAGGTGCAGCTGAGGGCTCAAGATAGTGCTTGGTGGGAATTACTTCTTTGGGCGGAGAAGTAATTTTTCTTCTCTTCGAAGCACTTTCTGAAGAAGAGGGGGCTCCTGCAGTATTAAATGTAATTAGGTTTGGTTTCTGCAGAAAAGAAGATGTGTTCAGGGACACTTACCTCTTTTTTGTGTTACCCTCGTAGATTGCCTTCTTGGTGGAGAGGGTGGAACGACCATTGCGATTGGAGAGGCTCCAACTGGAGTCAATTGCTGTTCAACTTCGCCTCCAGCAATGTCTTCGATCCCTCCAGCCAGGCCAAATGCGTTGTCAGAGGAAAAGGAGGACGAGTCATTTTTTCCTCCATGACCGAACTCAGACTTCTCGAACCTAATGTGGGCTAGAAACTGTTTGTAGGGTTTAACCCCTGAGAGGAAAGAGCAGTTGGAGTGCCACCAGTTGTCAAATGCAGGGGTGGTGCGCACTTCAGGTTCCCTGAAGTCCTGAGTAATTGTCCTCCTCAATGCATTTCGGGCTTGAGCAAACCCTGTCAGGAAATGCTCGACCGAGATGGGTGATCGTTCAGACATACAAATGTTGGCAAAGCCACAGTAAGGGGTAGGTATGCCCTGAACAAAGTCCAGTTGTCTAGCAAATTGTGCAGGGCAGTATACCTCTGCATGTGCTATGGACTTGAGGGTGTTCGACGAGGAGATGAAGATCTCTCTGCTCGTCAGAATGTTGCTCCATGCTTGAAGAGCTCGAGAAGATCTTCCCTGTCTATCCGTCAGGATATTGAACAGCCATGCTGGCCCAATAAGAGTAGGGAATGGATTGGGCCACTCCCTGTCTGAGGCAAGACCAGCAAAAAAGCAGAGGTAGTACACCAAAGTCTGTGTTGTACTGTCCTCTGGGTGAACGTAGTTGTCACCATGAACATTTGGCGCTTCAACAAGGCCAGCAAGGGATGTGGGTGCTTTGAAGGGACCCAACTCAGGAAAGTAAGCATGAAGCCATAATTGAATGAACCATTGGGGGCCTCCCTGTGAGTAGTTCAAACCCTTCTGATAGAAGTCATACCCAGCTTTGTAGACGTGGCCGAGGAAGAAGGAGGCGAAGTCGAACTCTTCACCTCTAGCAAGTGCCAGTGCCACCGGAACGAATTCATTCATCACTCTTTTTCCAGAATGGCAGAAGATGTGCTTGCAGAGTGTGTAGAGGATGTAGGCAAAAAACTCTGTCTCGGTTATTTCCCCTACCAATTTCTTTTCCCTGATGCAGAAATGGGAAAAAGCCCCATTTGTGGCGGTCAGACGAGTAAAGCCCTCAGGGGGGAGGTATTCCTTGGTAGGGTCAAATTGGGGGCCATACGGAATAAGCCCCAGCATTTGGGTAACATCCAGAACTGTGGGTGCCATCATGCCACAGTTAAAGCGAAAGAAGTTGAAGGATGGGTCCCAATAGGCCAAAGCGGCCTGAATCAGAGAAGGATTTTGTGGGACCCCCCTTCGAAGGAGGGTAATAATTCTTTTTAAACCCACCTTCTCTAGATCGTCCGACTTCGCAGCCAACATGCGGGTGGTCCATATCTTCCAATCCTTGTCCAATGTAGGCCAGCAGGGAAAGGATTTCTTCGGAAAATTTTGCCAATCGAGGCTCGAACAAGCCCGGATTTCGGCATCCCCCAGTCGAGGATAATAAAGAGAAAGCCTAGCAGGGATTTCTCCTATGAGTTGAGGGCCCAAGATGTAAGTACCTTCTTCGCTAGGGTTTGGAATGAAGACCCTGGCGTCGAGGTAGGGCTCTCCGGTCGGTCCCTGTGTTTTTCCTGACACGAACCGCCTCAATGCCAAAGAGGGAGTAGGATGTTCTGAGGCTGTTGGATCGCTAGAAGAAGCCATTGATTCGATTTGGTTTTAGCGTTGTTGGAGAGAAAGAGAGTTCTGTTCTTGAGGGATTTCGAGTTTGAAAAGCTTGAATGCGTAGAATGCAAGGGGTGGTTTTGAATTAATTCCGCTTTTATGCTCCTGCAAGTGGGCCAGGCCTATATTAGGCCCATACCCTGGGGTCCGCTGGGTTTGGTTTTTTCTCTTTTAATAGAGTTATTATTGTTAGAATTTCTATTTTAATAGTAAGTCCAAGTCCAGCGTATGGATAAAAAAGGGGAATTTCATTAAACAAAAAAACTGCTACTGGATTACGAAATTAAAATTTGCATATTTACACAAAAAGAGCAAAACAAGGGAAATCCTAGTTTCTAGGAAAAGAAGTACAAATTAGGCCTTCGAAGGGCCTGGGTGCTGAGAAGTTGCTTTTTTATTCTCGAAGTAATGAGGAAAGGACCAAGTAACAAGGCTGTGGAACTTGTTCCATGCAAATTGGAGGAATTTCAGCTCCATTTTCCTCATGTCTTCTATGGAGTCTGACTCCAATTTCTTCTCCAGCAGAGGCCTAAAGCGGAGCACCAGTGCTTTGGCCTTCCTTCGAAGTTTAGCTTCTTTTGTGGGACGCTTCACTTGTCGTCTTTTGAAGCGCCTTCGAAGCTTTTTGTCTGCATGGCCAGGTACCACTTCGAAGGACTCAGCGGTGAAGTTCTCAATCTGGTCATGCAACTTCTCAATCCTTTCTTTGGTAATGGCATAATCTTGAAGGATTTGATCGAAGCAATACGCAGCAGTATTGGCTTCGAGCCATGACCTGATCACTGGTAAGAAATCCAGGAAACAGTGGATTTGATAAGAAACCGCGGAGGGAATGGAACATAGTACCAGTGTTTCACAAGCCCATTTGAAATTAGTAAGTGGGACTTGTTCTTCCAGGATGTGGATATCCAGGAATGAGAAGGCCGCAAGGAGCTGCAGAGCTTTGCTTTTGTCAGTAGGATAGATGGAATAACCGTATTGCCATTGGAAATGAGGAGTGTTGGTGGCAAGGTTATTCACCTCAGTGAACCAGTCGGGTTCTTCAGGAAGAGGAACCAACTTATTGGTCTCTTCGAAATCAGCTGGGAAGTGTGGGGTTTGCACCTCTGTGAGCCAAAGGGTTTTTTGGGCTTGGGCCATGCGTTTGAAGTCGCAATAAGGGGCAGGCCCAAGGTAGTTTTCCTCTTGTTTTAGGAAAGGAGAAAACTTGAGAGAGGAGTAGATGGATTCGAGCATGCCCATGTGAACGGTGTCATTACCGCTCAAAGGCAGGAATTGGCTCGCAAAAAGGGTTCGAAAGTGATGGAATCTATTGGGTGTGGGGTCAGGTTGATCAAACTTGACCAGAATGGTGCCAGTAGTGGTGTTAGTGGAGTTTTCTTCCCATGAGCCCCAGTTGGACCCATCGCATGAATTCGAACGGGTCAAAGAGGAATCCTAACCCGTGGAAGATAGGTTGGGGGTATGGAATGTTCGATCAGAAATAATCTTGCCTGCCAACATTCGAGGGGAATTTGGAGGAGACATTTGGGGAGAGTAAGATTGATGATCAAGGTTATCTAGAATGAGATTGATTTCTGGAAAAGAGTCCATAAACTTAAGACTTCTTGACAGAAAAGACTCAAATTCGAAGGGGTTTATGAGGGGTAATGCGATTCGTTAAACCCTATCATTAACTGCCATTTATAGGAGAATTATTGTAGCTATCTTTGGGAAGTTCAATGGACGTGCATGGGAATGAAATCCTGTCATGCTTCGTGCGTCCGAATTTGAAGGGACATGGGCAGAGAACGTGTGCCATTAACATTTATTTAGCATAAATAAAATGTTAATGCGGGGGGTGTGTTTACATCCTGAAAAGTGCCACCCAATGAAAAAGTTCCACGTGGCCCCGAACGGTACGGCGGTTGTATGGAGCCTGTCCCGGTTGAGTACCAATTACAGAGGATTACGGAAATTAAGGGAGGCATTGTTTTTATGGCAAACGGTGTCGTTTTAAAGTGAACCGGTGTCGTTTGAGTAGTAATTAAACGCTGGTTTGGGAGATTATTGGATCTAATCGTTGATTTAGACTTTGCGATCATCGAACGGTGCCCTCAATGCCCTGTTTTATAACTGAAATTAAATTCAGTTACAGGGAATCATTTTGGAAGCAGACGTGTTGCATTAATTCTCGTTGCTTGAAAATAGGAACCACGATCCAGGAAGTGGCCATGAACACCACGATCGATGCGAGCAGGGGAAGAAGGAATTCTGGAAATATCAACGTAACCGTTCGAAGGCCCCCTCAACCGTTTTATGTGGCCAACATGGGTATCAATCGAAGACGTGGAGATCAAAGGCAGGGCCAGTGTCTATAAATAAAGAAGTGAAGCGAAGAGAGAAGCCCCCACAAAAAATTCATATCATCTGACAACTCATACAAAATGATTGCTCAGAGATCTATCTTAGATTAGTTTAGTTTAAAGTAGGATCTTTTTGTAAGTTGAAGGCTTATTTGCATGTAAGATTGCTTTCGATTAAATTCAAGTTTTCTTATTTTCTTGTAAGTTCTTTTCTTACCAAAGAATAGTCGTTTGTAAGTCCACTTTTGATTAAATTCAGTGTGCTTATTTTACTGTATTGTTCTTAGAAGAATCTTAAGAGTGTTTGTATACAAATCTACCTTTGATTAAATTCAGGTTTGTTTGTGTTCAATCATCTTTTCTGATTCGAAGCGCGTCAATCTTTTATTTGGTTGATACCTTAAGGAAAAATCCTCTTAGTTGAGGTAATCGAACGGATAACACAATTGCCTGATTGAGATTAGTTGTTTCAAATCAATTTGAAAAGAGTAATTTCATCTGTGAAGTTATTTCTTTTCTGGCACGCCCGCACACAATCATTTGCCATTTGATTGAGCTAATTCAGCCCAAACAATCGCGTTCGTTAGTTTTACGCCAAACTTTTGTAAATTATTGATTCGTCTCGACGGAAGAAATCGAAAAAGTAAAATTATTTTACTCTCACCCAAATTTTTTTGGAAATATCCAATTTTAAGCCAAGAAAAGCCTACTTTTTTTACTTTATTTTTTTGCTAGAAAATGATTATTTTTTGAAATATTTAAGTAAAAGTTATAATTTTTTATTTTTTCAATTGAGATCTTGATAAGATGAATCGGGAAAACCGAAAAAGTAAACCGAACGGAGCCATTCCACTTTTGTGGAAAAAGAACTTTTTAAAAAAAAGGCAATTTCAAGATCAAAAATTATATATTTATGCAAATAATTTTCCTATCAATATGGATCTTATTTGATAGATCTTATTAAAATATTTTAAATGGTACAAAAAAATTTGAAATTTTTTTTTAATTAAATTTGAGTTTGAAATTATCTTCGTTTGAAAAAAAAATACTTTTTTAAAAAGTGGAGCACCACCGAAATTCAAAGAGTTCTTATCAGAGGAACAACAACTTAACTCAGCTAGTAGTCTGACTTAAAGTCGTTCTTCAGAGTGCGAGTTAGATGGTGTTCCATTTTTGAAAAAAATAAAGTTTTAAAAAAGAAAAGTAATTTCAAACTTAAAAATTATGTGTTTACGCAAATAATTTTCCTAACAATATAGATCTTGTTTGATAGATATTATTGTGAGATCTTTTAAACAGTATAAAAAAAATTTAAATTTTTTTTTCTTTTTATTATATTTGAGTTTAAAATTAGTACCTTCCTTTGAAAAAGAAAAAGAAGGTTTTTTAAAAAAAAAGGAACGGCACCTTAATGCTTTGGGCGTCGGCATTACCAAATTGCAGTAGGGGAACCCCAAATCTCGTACTCCATTAAAACCTCTCTTTCTCTCTCTCTCTCTCTCTCTCTCTCTCTCTCGAGCGGCAACTGGCAACAGACGAGAACCCCCGAGTTGATGCAGCCCGGGGTTCACGTTCCACCGTCCTCCATCCACCACCGCACCCACCGGCATCCTACCACAACACCACTAAGGTATCTCTCTCTCTATATACATATATACACATATATACAAGTGTGCGTGTATTTGTTAGGGATTTTGAATTCTTGGGCCACAGCAGGATTAGTAGTTACCAATTCGAGCTTCCTTCCTTCTCGTGTGAAAATATTTTGTGTGCTATAACGTTGTCTGTTTCCTACTGCTCTTAGCAAATCTTTATTGCCCATGTTACTTGCCTTATTTGATTCAGGGATTAGGCGCCTGGGATTGGACTAGGGGCGCTTAATCCCGAGTGTTCTCATGTTTGGTTCCCACTTCGTCGGCTGGGATTGTTAATATCGGGACAAATTTTATCCTTATACGGGAGTCACTATTTTATCCCATGGGGGGTTGGGACTATTCTATCCCGGATAGAAGAGACGCGGAATGAAGTTGGAAGTAATTGCAAAAATGTCATTGTTTTAAAACAAAACCCTGCAGAGCGTACTGTTCTTCCTTGATCTTCATCGTTGCACCTCTCTTCTCCCTACACCTGAGTTCTTGGCTGCGATCGGAGAAGACTGAAGCAGGTATTCCTTCGTCTGTTCTTCTTCTTTGTATGTTCTTGTTCTTCTTCGACTGGGTTTTCGACCAAATAGAAGTTGAAATAGGTTTTTGAAATCTTGTTTTTCTACCAGATTTCTTTCGACCAAATCGATTTTGACCAGATTTCGCTTTGTAACCCTAGATTTCGATTATGCTATTTGTGCTAGGTGGGTAGTAGGTGTTGCAATTTTAAATGTCTGAATGTGTTTTGTTCAGTGAACTTTTGAGAGGAATCATATGTATCACCAAACAGATGACAAAACTGTGCTTTTATTTTTTTTTGTTATTCTCTAGCATGAGCCCGTCAAAGATTTGGGAATTTTTTTCATTTTTCTATTTTGATTAGCTAAAAGAAGTATTTTCAACCAACATTTGTGTCGAATCAACAGATCACTTCAAATTGATGGCCAATATTTGTATTTTGATTCTTCCACAAAGCAAATGCAGACTTATTAACCAAATGGATTAATACTTCAGTACTAATCTGCATTACTATATGTTTTTCAAATATTGATCGCAGTTGTCTTTTATGGATCCTAGTCATCCTACAATAGTACTAAATTTGTTCCCAGTCACCACTTAGAACAAGATGTGCAAGAAACTTGGAAGCTTTTTTTCCAATCATCTCTAGCATACCACCATTTCTTAAGTGGTGAGTGACCACTTGGTACTGATGGTAAGCTAGAGATGATTGGAAACTTGGAAGCTTTTTGGCTCTTGCGTCTGTTGTTGGGTGATTCTGGGGTAGTCATTGTGGTGTTCTTTTTCGTAGTCAGTTTCGTGTTCTGTTGTGTGTCCTGCTATTGTGTTTGGGGTCCTGTCGTTGGTGGTCTTTGGTCTTGTGTCTTGTGATATTTTGGAGCCTTTCTGGCTCTCTGATAATCTGGGTGATTCAAATATTGTGGGGGATGATTCAAAATGTGAGAGGGACGATTCAAAATGTGGAGAGGAACCAAGAAAGGTTCTGAATCAGGTCGACTAATGCTTGGAATCTTTGAAGAACAACTGGGAAAGGCTGATTCTGTTGATGATTTTGAAGATCAGATGGCATCTTAAGGCTTCATTGGTTTGTGTAATGGCTACTCTCTCGAGGGTCTGTCCTAGGGAGCTTTGATTCTGTTGTAGTTTGGTTGGAACCTTTCCAACCATTTACTTTTGGGTTTGGTTAGGTATGTACGTTAACCATGTAAATAACCATTGCATTGCATTGCATGTGATGACTGT
>BPLS01000572.1:1812711-1841173 GCA_019656275.1 Rhododendron kiyosumense
TTTATGGCCTTTTGATAATGCAGAGAGAGAGAGAGAGAGAGAGAGAGATTGGTTGGAATGCTTGTGAGAAGGGGGAGAGAGAAATAGTCCTGAAATTAATCCTGAAAATTAGTGACAGAGCCAAACATGGGATTGGCCTCTGCATGGGATATGCCGATATTAATCAAGCGTGAATCAAACAGGGGATTGTATAGGATTCAAGACTAAATTAGTACCAGGACAAATAGTCCAAGATTACTAATCCAAGGACTCTTAATCCTGTCTGTTTTAATTCCCGAATCAAACAAGGCCTTGGTTGTCTTTGGCTTTTGGTTCTTGATTGTTCCTCACTGCCTTCAACTTTTTAGTGACAGTCATAAGAAAAGCTCTCTGTTTATCTCAATGTTGCAATCCCGTACCGTACCGGCAATAAAATGGTGCACATACCTGGGTGTTCCATACTGCTCCAAATACCAGCCTATACCAGGTGTACTGGTTGGTTCCGGATTTGTACCGGAGTCATGGCCGGTACAAAAATTGCGTATTTTTCTTTTAAAAGTGCTTGAATTTTAAGATAGTTTTACAAAACTTGGAATCTATAATATGTTAACCGTCTTAATTTGTTATTAGGACTAATGTTAAGGCATATCAAAGTGTTAGAAATTATTTACTTTTATACTTTAAGGTTTTTGGTTTCTTGTAAATATATTAACTATATATAAAATATATGTTGCGGTCAACTTGGAACGGTACCGAGATACATGCCGTTACCGGTACGTACCATCCCAGTTGAGAAAATAGTACGCTTGCAGGTACGAGATTGACAACTTTGGTTTATCTTTTGCACATTTCGTTGGCAGTATTAATGTTGGGGTTCAATAAATTTATTACTTATAAAAAAGAAGTATTACTGTTGGGAGGAATTTTTTTCAAAAGGTCTCTAATAAACTGTATTATTATCAGGCCTGCTCTTCCTTCTTTCAAAGTTGGGGGCGATTGCTGATGAATGATGAATTTCCAGTAATCTCTGCATTCACAATTGAAGCAGGAAGGTAATCGAGAGAACGGACAATGGCGGCTGCTACTTCAAAGTCTGCATCACTCAAGGAATATCTGAAAAGATATGAGAATAAGGCTGAAGAGGAGAAGAAAAAGAGGAAGAAAAAGAAGAAATCTAAACCTGATGCATTGGGAGTAGTTGTTGTCGACGAAGACCCCGTTTGGCAAAAACCTGTAAACCTTGAGGAAGATGAAGATGATTCTGCGAGTAAGTGATCAAAATATGTCTCATCTCTGACGTAGTTCTCCATTTGGCGAATAATTTCTTTGATTGGGTTAATTGACTTTTGGGGACTGATGTAGATGAAGAGATGCCCATGGTTGATGAAGATATCGAAGTCAAACGGATGAAGAGACTAGAGCAGCTTAAGTTGAGGCGCCCATTTGGTGCCATTTCTGAAGATGGTAGCGGTTGGGTTCCAGTCTCTGATGTTCCTACCCAATTCAATTCAGAGGAGGAAAATTTGGATATATCTCCGCCTCGTAGACATAGGGTTCGGACTGACACACCTTCTCTGGATCCAGATTTGTCACCACCACGACAGTTACGGAGACGTTTTCACAGTCCATCGCCAGAACCTGAAACAGAAGCTCTACATTCTTCCGGATCAGTTCCTAAACGTTTGAACCCGAATGATCAAGATGCTGACATCTCTCCTCCTCGTAAGAGGAGAGCGAGGAATGACACACCTTCACCAGAACCCCATCCCAAAGCATCAAAGTCTGGCAGGGAGGTTAGTGATCTGTCGCCACTGCGGAAACAGCGTCGTTATACTTCACCGCCCGAACCTGGAATGAAGCGTCCAAATCTTGATTCTTCCCCTCCTCGCCGACCTCATCCTCAAAAGTCAGAGATGGGTCGGCCCGCATCAGGTGATCTCTCTCCGCCACGGTCAAATCGCCGGTCAAATGGAGCTGATGCTTCAATTGTATCTTCAGGGCGGAATACCCGAAAAGAATCAGTTTCCCTTAAAGAACAACCGAAAACTGGTTTAGTAACAGGCCAAGATATCAAAGAAGAGATTGCTCGAACGAAGAAAGATGATTGGAAGAGGTAACTGATTATGTTTTCAAGCTAATGTTTCTGCATTTCCCTTTGGGGTTGTCACACTCTTGATGTTTGGTATGCGTGTTGGTCAATGAAATGGGTACATATGTTACATGAACTTGTTCAGTGTAGATAATTCATACACACCTACAAAAGGAATATTGTTGAGATTAGTTGGGCGGATGCTGCTGCTTAAGCCAAAGTTGATTGGAAGTTGGGTGACGATGGTTTGTATTTCCGAAGGCTAAACCTAATCTTTGAATCACTAGTTTAGTGATTGAAATGAGCTGTTCCATATGGACAACTCAATAGCTTCGAAGACACTTGACTGAATGTTTCTCAAAAAAAGTAGCCAATTTCTGGTTTTCCTTCTCTCTGATCTTGATGTTTCTCTCAGTGTCAAATCATCTTAAACTCCTCCTAGAAGCCTCCTTCTCTTTCATTGTCAACAAACGATGCTTAACTAGTTGTTGTGTTGGAAGCTTAAGAAATTTACTGATGCAGAAAGAATATATTGTGAGATGATTCTTCTAACCCTGCTTGTTCTGTTTGACCTTGTTTTTTTAAGCCAAAGTCAAATCAGTGTTGGATAGTAAACTTTGAGTTTATTTTTCTTTAAATTTCTTGTTGCACTAATGGAAATTATTTTTCTGCATGGAAAAATAAATTTTTGTGCCATTATTTTCTTAAAATGAAGTCACCAATGTGTAGGTGGTGCGTTTTCTTCCTGTTGTATTTTGCTTTTATCTTCTTGTAGGATATAATTTCCAGTTGATAATAGCTTATTTTAACCTAATTATTTATATTACTGTAGGTTTAAAGATATGGATCCTTCTGTAAGTGGTCGAGGTGCTGAACCTGTATACCGTGACAGAGCAACAGGTGCAAAAAGCATCCTTAGTTGGTTATTCTTTCTTTGGCAACTCATGCTTGCTTTTATCTTGTTCTCACTCGATCCCTTTGCAGGAGAACGCATTTCAAAGGACGAGTTACTGAAAGCAACAAAAAAGGATGAAAAGCCTAAGGTAGCGTACTTACTTTTTCATTTTTGGATTCTTCTATATGGTACTTCTATCTGGCATCTAGTCTTAGTTCTATTAGATTTTCATTTAAATTTCAGATATCTGACCTCCAAATGTGCACTTTTCCTGATTCTTATGAGTGTAATTGTGTTTAATTCTTAGGAAAAATTACTCCTGATCTATTTGTAGCTTGAGCCTTATGTACCCTTAATATGGAGCTTTGGGGTCGTATAATCATGGAGGATAAAGTAACAGTATTGCAGCTCTTGGAAAATACTTATGGCTGAAAGAAGTACTCAATGGAGAGGCAATTTGTACTATATATATGAATCCTAACTGAAGAACTATAAGACCAAGATATGCGTAAATGTGTGCATGTCCATCAGTTTGCAGTTTGCACTAACCTTGCATCAGACTGACACAAGGTGTTTTGGTATATACATCTCACTGTGTTGCACTATGGTAGAACTGTGGAGACTTGCATTCAAGTTTCGATGGTGACCGGGCATGTGTATGGGGATGATTTAATGGGCGGAAGCTTGGCAGCATCATGCTTTCTTGAAAACGATATTGAAAGGAAAGTGTTTTTACATTCTGGTGCTATACATGGGTGGGGGGGTGAGAATGATAAGCAAAAGTAAAACAAACCGTTTACAGAATAAAAAACCCGAGAGATTTATGGATCAATGCACTATCATTTGATTATATCACAGTCTATCATATTCACATGGATGAAAATTTTGATTTTGGGGTTGCTAATTACCTTGGGTTGTCTATCTTATTCCGTGATTGTTGAGTATTATGTTAAATGCTTGGGGGATGAGACTATGACCAGACAGATAATGTGTGCATAAAGTTGATGACCTCATTAGCAGGTTGTGTCCTACATGCATTGCAACTTGAAATGAAAATATTGGAATTGGATTGAATCAGATAATTTTGTCGCAGTCTGAGCATACCAATAACTAACTGGACTTTAGTTGTTGGAGCCACTTGGATTAGCCACGTCTACTATAGCTGGATTTCCTTCATCTACCTTATTATATGCTGCAACTGTGGGGTACTGTTTGGTAAATCTCTGGAGCTGCAATTGTCTGGAGCTTTAATTGTCGCTTAGAATCATTACATAGCTATTGCTATCCGATGCATAAATATTCTTAAAGGTCCTGTGCCGTTCCGTTTAACGCTTGCAATTTGTAACAAATAACCAAAAGAAATATTTCTAGGAAATGCGTCTTTGTATTTGTGATTTTTATAATTACAATAATGCCTTGATCAGGAGATAAAATTGGAGTGGGGGAAGGGCTTGGCTCAAAAGCGGGAAGCTGAAACGAGGCAACTGGAACTAGAACTTGAGAAGGACAAACCCTTTGCACGGACAAGGTAAACCAATGAATCAGAGCAACAGGAATTCATTCTTTTTTTGTCTAAGAATTGAATTTTTTTTTTTTGAAAAGCTAATAATTTGATAACTTCTGCTATTTCTCTATAATGTATGTTCTTTTTTAAATACCTTCTAATGTCTATGCATCTAATCTATTACAGAGATGATCCAGAGCTGGACAATATGTTGAAGGATAGACTTAGGTGGGGTGATCCAATGGCACACTTGGTGAAGGTACTAGCGACTTTCTTGTTAACCAATGTTGCTGAAATTATAATTTTCATGTTCTCTTTTTCCTGAAATTTGTAATTTTTCCCATATGTTTCAGAAAAAGCACTCTGAGCTTCTCCTACCAGATCTGGGAGATGATGATAAGATGAAAGAATCAGGTTTTGTGATCCCCCAGGACATTCCTAGTCACAGCTGGATTAAAAGAGGACTCGATGCTGCACCAAATCGCTATGGCATCAAACCTGGGAGACACTGGGATGGGGTGGATCGCAGTAACGGTTTGTTCACGCTTACCCTTTTTCATAAAGATGCATTTCCTTTGCCTTGTGTCATCTATCTGTACACATTGGGACTTCTGGAAAGAAAGAAAATAACAGAGTTTGGTTTTAAAGAGAAAAGAAAGAACAGCAAATGGAAAATAGTTATCCTTGTTCGATTTTGAAAAAGAGGAAAGAAAATAATACAATAACTTAACAAAGGAAAAGAAGAAAGAGAAAGAAAGGAATTGATAAGCTATGTTTGGTAGCACTTTTATTTTCTGTTTTGTGTTTTTATTTTCAAAAAATAGAACTGAAATTATGTTTGGTGCCCTACTTCCATTTCCAAATAATGTAAATAGTTTTCACTATTTCGATAATTTGAGAGCGCAACAAAATCTTTCTTTCACTATTTTCAGAAGCACAAAACCGGCTGCCGTGGGGGTTTGAGTCTTTGGAGGTCCTCTATTTTTTTCGCTTGTGGTGCCATTATAGCATTCAACTGTAATATCTTCCCTCGCCTTATCTCTTTCCAACCCCAGTTCGGAACAATCTCTTCCCTTTCCATACCACCGATTTCAAGCGGCCATCAAATGTCTCTCTCGGTCTGATGACTCTGATTGTAGAAATTGGTTGGTTTAAGAAGGTTCGACCCATCAATTTCAAGCGGCCAATTCGGTGCTCGAGAAGGTTCGACCCATCAATTTCGAAGCTTGGAACAGCAAGCCGGACCTGCGAAGTACATCTTCGCTACTTGAATCACTCGAATAAGTCTCGAACACTTCAGTTAAGTTGAAGTCAATCCAACCTATTCGAACGCGACTCAGCATATTTTGAACCTTTTCGACTACAATTCAGTTGATTATTGACATTTTCAAACTTGTTTTACACCATAACTAACTCGCGAAGTTGATACGATTTTAGTCCATTATTCAGAGCTAGATCTGGTATTTCTCTGTCATTCTAACTTGAATCATCTTAGCTGAGTAGGTCTAATGATTTAAGCTCGAATTTGGTGTTTCTTTTTGCGATTTCAATACTGGTTGTTGATTTACTGAGTATGGTGGGTTTACTGGGTCTAGTTGTTGTGTGATTGGGTATTGAACTACTAAGTTGACTGGGTGCTTAGTTGATTGAGTTATGAGGTTTATTTTCTTGACTGATTGACCGTGTTTGGCCATTGTTTGGTGAGGTGTTCAAGTTTTATAGCAATGAGAACTTGATTGTCGAGAGTGAGCAAAGTAATAAGGGCAATTTGTAACAAATTAATGTGACCCCATCTCTTCGTTTCTCTCACCCCGAACACCAAACAATCCTCATTAGCTTTTGAAAATGGTTAATCCCCATCCAATGTCCCCAATCTTGCATTCATCATAGAGGAGAGGGTACATGACCACCTTATTAATTTCGAGCTGCTCAAAATCTGAGACATTCTCAAGAGGACTTAAATCGAAGGAGGAGAGAGTTTTTTTGGTCTCGGTGCACTCCTTTTCACAGAGGAGAATAGATTACAATTGTCATTGAACGAGATGTTGATTTCATAGAGAGTGTGGGCCTGTTTTTTATTGGATGGGGTTGCATTCTACCCCGAACCAAACAATATCAATGTCAACGATGCTTTTGAATTTGATGAAATAACTCAACTTGTTGCCAATCGTGTAGATGTATGGACTCAAGCTGGCGACCATGAGGAGATAATTGAATGTGCACAGAATCGATTCCAACAATTTGAAGACACGTTTAAGTCTTTTTAAATGCAACAACAGCAATAGAACAACCATTAGAAGCATACACGGTTGCTATAGCCCTCTGGTGAAGTCTGCAATAATTCCGGTGGCCATTCCACTCCAATTAAGATTAGCTAGTGTTTTGGAGACTAAATTTGGTTGGATGCATTGCCAGTCCAAAACACCTCTGGCATAGTCCAACCAAATTTAGTCTTCAGAACTCTACTCTACCTAATTTTAATTGTGGAATGGCCATTGGAATTGCCATAGACTTCACCAGAGGGGCTGCAACAACAATATATGCTTGGTTGCATTTACAAAGGGCTGAAATGCGTCTTCGAATTGCTAAAGTTGATTGTGTGTACGTTGAATTATCCCCTCACGCGATTGGTATCAAGTTGAGTGATTTCATCAAATTCCAAAGCATCATTGATATTTTTTGTTTCAGGATAGAATGCAACCCCAATCAAAAATAGGCCCATACTCTTCTATGAAATTAACATCTCGTCCAGTGACGATAGGAATTCTATTCCCCTCTGCGAAGAGGAGTGTACCGAGACCAATAAACTCTCTCCTCCTTGGAATCTTGAGAATGTTTCAAATTTTGAGCAGCCTCCTCGAAATTAATTAATAAGGTGGTCATGTACCCTCTCGTCTACATGATGAATGCAAGATTGGGAACATTGTGGGGGGATTAGTCATTTTCAAAAGCTAATGACGATTGTTTGGCATTCGGGGTGGGAGAAACGAAGAGATGGGGTCACAGTAATTTGTTGCAAAGTGCCCCTATTACCTTTGCTCACTCTCGACAATCAAGTCCTCATTGCTATAAAACTTGATCACCTCACCAAATAGTGGCCAAACACAATCAAGAAAATAAGCCTATTAACTCAGTCATCTAAGCACCCAGTCAACTCAGTAGTTCAATACCCAGTCACACAACAACTACACCCAGTAAATCAACGACCAGTACTAAACAGAAAGATACACCAAATTCGAGCTTAAATCACCGGGATGATTCAAGTTAGAATGACTGGGAAGTCCCGGATTTGGCTCTGAATAATGGATTGAAATCGCACGGATCTGGCTTTGAAAATGTCCATAATTAACTGATTCGAACAGGTTGGATCGACTGATTCAACTTAACTGAAGGCTGTTCGAGACTTATTCGAGTAGCGAAGATGTACTTTGCAGGTTTGGGTTGCTGCTTAGAAATCGATGGGTCAAACCTTCTCGAGCACCAAACGGCCATTTGAAATCGATGGGTCGACCATTCTCAAACCAATTTCTTCAATCAGATCGAGAGAGACCTTCGATGGCCACTTGAAATCGGTGGTATGGAAGGGAAAGAGATGGATCCGAATTGGGGTTGGGAAGAGATAAGGAGAGGGAAGATATTACTGTTGAATGCTTTAATGGTACCACAAATGAGAAAAATAGAGGACTTCCGAAGACTCGAACCTACACATAGGCTAGGACTGTAGAGGAGCTTTTTGGCATCTGATTTTGTGTTTCTGAAAATAGTGCAAGTAAGGTTTTCTTGCCTTTTCAAATTATCGAAGTAGTGAAAACTGTGTACATTATTTGCAAATGGAAGTAGTGCATCAAAACATAATTTCATTTCTATTTGTCGAAAATAAAAGTGCTACCAAACATAACCAATACTTTTCAAATGTTTTCTTTGCTTGTTTCCTTCCAAGGTTCCGTACAGATAGAGTTCTAGATATTCTGTTCCCCTGTGGACCTACCCCAGGATCCGTGCCTTATTTCTTTTTCTTGAGTAGATTCTCATCATTCTTTATTGAAACGGGTAAATTTGGATGATTAGTATGGACTCTGGGCTCATATTTCGGCAAGGTTAAGCTAAGTAGTTTCTGTTCTGTTGTGCATCTTGTAGGATTTGAGAAGAAAATGTTCACCAGAATGAACGAGAAGCAAGCAACAGAGAGGGAAGCATATCTTTGGTCTGTCTCTGACATGTAGAGTACTAAGAAGGCCGATATCAACTGGGTTTTCACTGCTTAGGAAGGGAAAGACAACCTGCAGAATTGTTGATTCAATTTATGAGTGCAGCGAAGTCCGTGGTTTTGACTTCCGATTGTCTTATTTTCCTTGCTTGGTACAACGGGAAAGCAATTGTCTCTTATTTATGTATTTGTACTACGTGAGTATCCAGTGATAGGTATGACTGATCACTTAGCTGTTGCTGCTAAGTGTAACTATTTACAGTCTTTTTGGACAGTAAATATGGATCTCAGTTCCTCGGATCACAAATCCCCTATTTTTTGTGTTTTCTTTTCTTTTCCCTCGTGCTAGTGTAGTATGAAATGAAGGGCATTCTCAGCATTCAACTAATTGGTCTGATAAATAACACTATTATCTGAAATAATTTTCTAATTTCAAACGGATGGCCATTGGTTTTTGAAGACCTGGTAGAATCTTCTCTATATCAACTTCTGAAAACCTAAATTACAACTTAAAAGGGTGTTTGAATGGAAGAATGGATAGAACTAGTGGAAGGCAGTGGACTGAGATCCTAGTCCAGTTTTCATCCATTATTTCGTAGCCCGTGCAGAGGTCACTTGCCTTAAATTTTGGTTTAGACGAACATCGATTGTAAGAGCATCCACATCTATCTCTCTTCTTTTCTCTCCAAACTAAATTAAAGAGTCAAAATTGAAAAAACACCACAAAACACCCCAATATTAGCCTCTCTACCTCCCTCACTATTTTACAAAAAATCCTCTCTACCTCCCTCACTATTTTACAAAAAATTAACATTTCTACAGTACCTCGTTTGCTTTATAGAGGTACTGTTCACTCGCATTGGATTATTTTAATCCCTCCCTCTCTGCCAATTGACGACAAAGACCTGGTTGGGGAAGCAGCTGTTGAAGATGAAGACCACGACATAGAGGATGATGGTGAACGGTTCAAGTCGGAATTAAAAGATCTGGTTTGGGATTTTGTTTCAAAAGGAGGGAGAGAAAGAGAGAGAGAGATGGGGTTTTCGTTCTTGTTTCAAGAGGAGAGAGAGAGAGAGAGATGGGATTTTCGTTCTTGTTTCAAGAGGAGAGAGAGAGAGAGAGAGAGAGAGAGAGAGGGGGTTCGTTCATGGTTGCTGGGTTTTGGGGTTGAGGTTGAGAGAAAGTGAGAGAGTAAAGTTAGAGAGAGAGGGAGGAGTCGCTGGTTTTGGCCTTTTTTTTTTTTTCCCCGGTGTTGCTATTTTGCTGGGGCCTGGGCGTTGGGGTTGGGGTAGACCGGCAGAGGGAGTGAGAGTAAAGTAATTTTTTTTTTTCAAGTATGAATATTTAATTAAGTAGAGAGTGAAAATAAAAAGTCTGATGCTGTGTATTTGTGAAAAACTGAATAGCTAAAGTAGAAAAGTGGTTTTTGAGGATTAATTTGGTCTAAAATTTGCCGAGGCCGATGCGGATGCCCTAACAAGAATTGTGCAGCCTATTTTTTTTCACAAGTATGATTGGTTAAACATCTATTGATGCCAGTTACGAGATGATTGGTCACATCTATTGTGGATTTTGGATGAGCTCACTACTACCTGTCCAAACTGAAAGGAATTCAAACTGGACTAATTTTGACTAGATTGAGGAGCAATGCTGAAACACAATTAACATAGCCCCTAACACAATTGTGTCCGGGGCTGATCAACGCATCTAGGGCCACATACTTCAACTTTCAAATAGTCTAGGGCAACATACTTCAACTTTCGAGTAGTTACGATGGAGTAGTGTCCGGAGCTGTGTTGTAATATTGTGTTCGGAAGGCAATTTTACACCCAAAAAAAAAGAAGAAGGCAATTTCCTATTTGTGGAAGTCAGAGAAGTTTTTTGGATAATGCGGAGGAAGGCAAAACCAGCGGTATCCAACGGCATTCTGAATCCATATTCTTCCCGCCAAATGTGAAGACAAAAATCCATGGCCAGAAAAACCCGCTTATCTTCACATGCTCTAGAAAAATTCATCCAAACCCAGAAAAACCTCTCCAAACCCACGCCCCGACTACGGCCGGATTCAGACCCAGACGACCCACGAGTGCGCCCGTTAACCCTCAACCACCCCATCCTGCGCACCTTAGAATCCTGCAACGGCACGCTGACAGAGTTCAACCAAATCCACACCCAGCTCATTGTCTCCGGCATATTTCAACATTCTCTCGTTTCGAGCCGAGTGGTGAAGAAACTGTGCTCCTCTTCTTCCTCGCCGTCAAGGGTTTCTCACGCGATCTCGCTCTTTGATTGGTTCGAAGAGCCCGATGCTTTTCTGTGTAACACGATTGTTAGAGGTTTGGTGGGATTGAACGACCCACTTGGTGCTCTTAATTTTTATTATGATAAAATGGTGGGGAAGTTTGTTTTGCCGAATAATTATACTTTTCCGCTTTTGGCCAAGGTTTGTGCGGAGATTGGGTCAGTTAGAGAAGGGGGAAAGACCCATGGTAGGGTTGTGAAATTCGGGTTTGAGTCGGATTTGTTTGTTCGGAATGCTTTGATTCACATGTACTTTGTTTTTGGGAAAATTTGGGATGCACGTGAGGTGTTTGATCAAAGTCCCGAGTCGGATTTGGTCACTTGGAATTCGATGGTGGATGGGTATGTGAAGAACAGGGAAGTGGGTGTTGCACGTGGGGTTTTTGATGTAATGCCTGAGAGAGATGCTTTTACTTGGAATTCTATGATCGCGGGTTATGTAGCGATTGGGGACGTTGATGAGGCGAAAAAGTTGTTTGAGGAGATGCCATTTAGAGATATTGTTTCCTGGAATTCCTTGATTGATGGGTATGCTAGGATTGGAGACATTTCATGTGCTTGGGAGTTTTTTGATCGGATGCCCGTTAGGAATGTAGTTTCTTGGAATACGATGTTGTCTCTTTATGTGCGATCCAAGGATTATATAGAGTGTTTGAATTTGTTTGATAAGATGATGGAAGGAGGGGATGCTCAGCCGGATGAGGCCACTCTTGTTAGCATCCTAACTGCATGTGCACACCTAGGGAGGCTTGATAGAGGTAAATGGATTCATACTTACATTATAAATCATAGGACGATTGTACCAGACGTGCTACTTTCAACTGCTCTCTTGACAATGTATGCAAAATGTGGGGTTATGGATTTGGCCAGAGAAGTCTTTGATGAGATGCCTAAAAGAAGTGTTGTATCATGGAACTCTATGATTATGGGCTACGGAATGCATGGGTATGGAGAGAAGGCTCTTGAAGTATTTCTTGAGATGGAGGAGAGAGGAGTCATGCCAAATGATGCCACTTTTATATGCATTTTAAGTGGCTGTGCTCATGCGGGAATGGTTTTGGAGGGCTGGTGGTACTTTGACCTAATGCGCCGAGTTTACATGATTGAGCCAAAGGTGGAGCACTATGGCTGCATGGTCGATCTTCTTGGCCGGGCTGGCTTACTAAAGGATTCTGAAAAGCTAATCAGGAATATGCCAATGGATGCAGGTCCTGTTCTATGGGGAGCTTTGCTTTCAGCTTGCAGGAGCCACTCAAATCTTGGGCTTGGTGAGATTGTGGCTAAGCGGCTGATTGAGTTGGAACCAGGAGATGTTGGTCCTTATGTGTTGCTATCATACATATATGCAGAAGAAGGGAGGTGGGCTGATGTAGAAAATATGAGAAAGATGATGACAAATAAGGGGTTCCACAAAGAGGCGGGGTCTAGCCTGGTTGAGTCTGCAGATTTTGGTACTGATTTTTTTCAGGGAAGAAGTTCAGTACATAAAAGGAGCATGGTTTACTCCATGTTGAGTCAGATGGGTGCTCAAATAAAGTTGTCAGGCAGAGATATGATGGATTAGAGAAATTCTGATAGTAGTACTGCCTACTCTTGGAAACAGATGAATGAAGCCTGGCTATTTATGTTGGACTTTCCATCAAGACTTCAAGTAAATGGACTCTCAAGGAGGATGATATAGCTTCAAGGAAGTGAGAGAACACTCCACTCAAGGATCATGTTTATTCCTTGTGCAGGATAGCAGAATAATGATTTTGTATCAGAATGCACATACGAGGTAGTCTCTGCTATGTAGAGCTTAAGAGGATTCACAAGAATTACTTTAGTACATAAATCATAATCCTTGGAAAGTTATAAACAATCTCATGGGAAACTCTGAATCAACAGCAATGATGTTGGTTTACGTTATTGGGTTCATGGAAAACAATTGTTGGTATTCAAAAGATTGGAGTGGTTAATTTATACAGGATCTGTAGATATTCAAAAGATTTGTGCTGGAGGCTGAAGTTGTGATGAATGTTTAACCAGTTGGTCTCTCTCTCTCTCTGGAATCCTACCTCATTTCAGTTGAAGCGCTCCAGGTGACCGACTGACTGTAAATGATCTCTCACCATGTTGTGAATTCTTATTTCAGTGTTCATGGAAAATCACAATTACTTCGAACACTTACAGTATTTATGTCCTTTTTGTGGTTTCTTTTATCTACTTATACATTTTTCTGAAAGATCTCAAATGCGACAGCGAATGTGGGTTTCATAAGTTCAGATATTATGATGGAAATTCTTCCAAGCTTCTGAATGCAAAGTTTTTTAATTGAACAAATACAACAATTTCTGTGTTAATGATTCCTTGAGTTTACTGTGACACAATTTGGCTCATATTTAAGAGTCAGAACTGATTTCTTTTGGATCTGCCAGGGTTTCATTATTTTGTCCTGCATTTAATATTGAAATTTGAAATTACAAGGTACTGCTTGCATTTAAATGGCAATATTGTTCTACAGTGTTTTTTTTTTACCAGCGATATTGTTTTACAGTTGTGGCTTGGTGGCTATAGACAAAGGTTTTGCCGGCCGGACCACTTCACGTAGCTTTGACCAATGTTCTGCCTAGGCCAGTCCAACTGAGAGAAAGACCTCTCATATTTCAATAGATTGTAAATAAGAGTGGTCGTATTTTTCCTGGAATCGCGCGCATGTAGGAAAAACAAATGAATATATGTGTGTAGAAGGGCTGAATGTATGTTTGGAAAAGGGCTGAATTTATGTGTTTGATCTGCTATGATGATTCTGAACATTACTAGTATGAAACTGCAGACCAAGAACAGAATACGAAGGTAGGTTGCTTCTAGTGCCCTGCTAGGTTTAGCCAAAACCAAAGCTTGTTGGTCAAGAAACCAAGATTAACTGTTAAATTCACTAGGTAAAATGCTAGCTGGGCAATCTCTTGATTGATAGTTGAAAAATGCCTCTTACTGTGTGGGGTCAGACATCTCCACTGCTTTTTAAGGGCAGAAGAGGGGGCTTGTCGCTTTACAATTGAATGTTAATAGGAAAGCAGACAGATGAAATAGCTTAGTACTGTCTGGAATGACTGCGGTAGTTAACAATGAATTCCATACATTCATTATCTAGTTTTTGAGATTATTATTCAACAATACAATACAATGACTACAATTAAGAACTTAATCGATGCTTATCCCACTTCGAAACGAAAATGAAAATAGAACATATGAAAACTGCAAAGTGATTTACCCAAAAAAAAAAACTGCAAAGTCATGGATGTTTATTCCAGGGGTATGAATCTGTATTCATCAAATATTAGAGACCCATTCATTTGGCTATAAGTTCACTTGTACTCCTGAGTCATATGCATTTCCAGGTTTCCAATCTTCCGGTATGTTATTAACTGGAATTAGCCACGTCTCATCATCATCATCGCTAAATAGCATCCTTATCGAGAGGGGTCCCCTAGGGGGTGAAGTAGTTGTCCATACTGCTCCGTAGCTCCTGTCGAGTAGCTTGCACCCAAACTTTTGTGTCTGCAAATGTTATATCGATTGTCAGTAATGTACATGATAAGATGTTATATGCAGTGAAATGGGTGCTAGCTACTATTGCTATGGTAGGAAATGGCTTTCTTGTTGAGTATATTAGCTTGTGCTTTGGGGGGGTTACCTCGCAGAGCTGCACAGCAGTGATATCCTTTTTGCCTTGTTGATGCCATATGATAAAAGCCAGGTAATAAGGGTTGTTGCTGTTCTCATCAATCTTGATAGTTATATTTTTACCTGGATAGCTGCATGGGACACTGAGAGAGAGAGAGAGAGAGAGAGAGAGATTGATTTTGTTTATGTTTATGTTGAAGAAACACAAGTGGGTAAACAATTGCAATAGGGACAAGACAGTAATTGAGCTATGCATCATTGTCCAGAAGTCTTCAAACAAACATGGAATAGACATCATGATAAGACCTATCCCTTATGGGGAATCCCATGCACAAACAAAAACAAGGTAGGAATTCTGTCCCCTCATATAGTTCTTGGATTATTAGTCTCTCGACTAATAATTCCTTCACCACAATCCCACTTAAACCCAGCGACTCTGCCAAGCGTATCCGGATCGCCTATCTCTGCAATCAATAATTCGAATTAAAAACAATCTCTTTTGAGGAAAGAGTATTTTTTAATTTGAACAATTGAAAGTACTTTTGGACGGTCCGAATGCGCTTGGCAGCATCTCCCAATAATTTTATCTCCAAACAAACAAGCCGTTGTAGTTCTATTATTTTGGCTGTGGAATAGAATCTCAATTCTGATTGACTTTGTCAGGAGGAAGGAATTAATTCGCCACCACAAGTGGCCAACGGCAGAGTCTTGAAACCAGATTACACACGAAAAATTAGATAACCACGCCCCCACATGGACATGGGAAACAGATCCCCAAGAAGGCTTCACTCTCATCACCTTCAGGTGAGATTAATGCAATCAACATGCAACCAATCGATTTCTTTCTTGGCAAAAAAAATAAAAAATAAAACCGTCTGATTTTTTTCTCTTCAGTTTATGCTCCTTGGAATCAATAAAATTCTTGCTTTGCAAAAAAAAAAAATTTTCAAACTTTCTGATTTTTTTTCCCCTTCGGTTTATGCTCATTGGAATCAACAAAAACAATGGAAAACTTCAAAGAATGCATTTTTTAAGCAAAATTTACAATTAAGAAATATGATAACAGTTTTCAAATTTTGTAAAAGTAGGTTGCTTAAATTTTTTAAAATTGTTTTCCAAGAAGTATTTTGAGTGTTTTGCAAAATAAAGCAAGTGCATAAGCTCGCGTTACGAAATAGAATGTATGAAATTGGGGGAGATGCTGTGCACATCCCGACCGTTGATCTCGGCAATCAACGGTCCAGATTGCTCGGGCCGTCGATTAAAAGTGTTCTCTATTTTGAAGATGACACAATGTGATAGTAAGAGATTGCATAAATCACAAAAAAACAAAATGGTTTTTTTTATACTCCATAGCATGCAATCAATATTCATGAGTAATATAGGAGATTCTCCGTCACCGTGCTTGTGTTTTGTTATCCCACCATGTATTTATTTATATAATCGCCTTTTAGATTTCCAATATATGTATTAAGCAAATCAATTATTATTATTTTTATTATCACAATCTAATTTTATTTTTATGTCTTGCTATTGGAAGCCAACTTGCACTTATATCAAGCTAAACGAAATGAAATGAAAAAAAACACGTCCTCTAATACATTTTTTTATTTATTTTATATATATTTTAGTACACTTTTTTCAACTTTAACAATAGTTTACGGGACTTTTTTTTTTATGTGCGATTTTCCTCTATTCTTTGGTTGACCTAGAAAAGTCACCTGCATGTGATTTCACAAAGAATAAATTTAGTATAAAGTAAAGGAACCCCACTATAGGTTACGACACGCTCCATCAGGAACGCGAGGTCTATTTCGGGTTTCATACGGATGATTCGAAATCCTGAAATCTTAATGAAAAATAAACAAAATTGGATCGAACACATATATATATATATATATATTGAATTGAGCTGATTTTTCATGAGTTTACTCAATTTTTTTAAAAAAAATAACTGAACGACTCGAATTATTCCTGCGAAATCCAAAATGGACCCCACATTCATGTTAGTATACCCTTAGTGCTCTGATCGTCAGTTCACATCGAACGACTAGAATCATCGTACGAGTAAGATGCCTCACGCCTCATTTAACGGTTGACGTTCCTCTCTGCAAAACTACCTCTCAAAGTGTCATCAATTAAAGCCACAGTATCAATTCCCCCATTGACCAAACCCGTTTTGGGCAAGTATAAAACAGGACCCACTGAGAGTGCCGAAATTTGGAAAGGACCCACAATTTTCCGGCACTCTCTCCAATGGATTCCCAAACCCACCAAAACCCACCTCTCCAAACCCTACCGGAAACCACCGCCCGACCACCCATTTCGGGTTTTCCCGCCACAGTCGTCGACAGAGTGAAAAACAATCTTCTTTTCAGGTCGAAATGGGCTGAACTGAATGGTGCGATGGGGGATTTGGGCACATACATCCCTATAGTATTGGCCTTGACCCTGGCCAAGGACCTAAATCTCGGCACGACCCTGATTTTCACCGGGGTCTACAATATCGTCACCGGCGCTATTTACGGCGTCCCAATGCCGGTCCAACCGATGAAATCGATCGCCGCAGTGGCGATAACCAACCAAGATTTCGGCATACCGGAGGCGATGGCAGCCGGGATTCTGACGGGGGCGATTTTATTTTTTTTGGGTGTCACGGGGCTGATGCAACTAGTCTACAGGTTTATACCGCTTTCTGTTGTCAGGGGGATTCAATTGGCACAAGGACTATCATTTTCTTTAACTGCAGTTAAGTACATGAGAAACGTGCAAGATTTTTCAAAGTCCAAATCGAGTGGGCAGAGGCATTGGTTGGGCCTAGATGGGTTGGTTTTGGCCCTTATTTGTGCCCTTTTTATTATAATTGTCAATGGTGCAGGTGATGATGAAATTGAGGAAAGAGAAAGTGATGGTGATTTGGGTGATCGAGAAAGGGTTGGGAAAAGGAGGAAATTGACGAAGATTGTAGCTTCTCTTCCCTCTGCTTTCAACATATTTTTATTGGGGGTCGTTTTGGCAATTATTAGAGGGCCTAAAGTGGTTAAAGGTCTCAAATATGGGCCATCACCTATCGAAATTGTCAAGATATCTAAGAATGCATGGAAAGATGGATTTATCAAGGGTACAATCCTGCAATTGCCCTTGTCGATTCTGAACTCAGTTATCGCCGTGTGTAAACTGTCGTCGGATCTTTTTCCGGGGAGAGACGTCTCGGCGGCGTCGGTGTCGGTGACGGTTGGGGTGATGAATTTGGTGGGGTGCTGGTTTGGGGCCATGCCATGTTGCCATGGTGCTGGTGGGCTAGCTGGGCAGTACAAGTTCGGTGGGAGAAGTGGTTGTTGTGTGGCGCTTCTTGGTGCAGCTAAGTTGGGCTTGGGCTTGGTCTTGGGAAGCTCCTTGGTAAAGGTATGATTTGTTGCATTTAATTAAGGCTTGGTTCCACTTAACTTTTTTTAAAAGTTAGCATTTTGTCCTTATTTGTTTTTTTTTTTTTTTGATTTTGTTGGTTTTGCGCCTATTTTTTTTGGATTGGATTGTTGATTCGACGAGAAAAACGGAAAGGTTGAATTTTTTTACTTTTATCCAAATATTTTGAAAAATAACCATTTCTAAGCAATACTACAGGTATTGGAGCAGTTTCCTGTTGGGGTGTTGGGGGCCCTTCTGCTGTTTGCTGGGTTAGAGCTGGCTATGTGCTCAAGGGACATGGGCTCTAAGGAGGAATCCTTTGTGATGCTTCTTTGTACTGCCGTTTCGCTAGTGGGCTCGAGCGCGGGCCTGGGCTTTCTGTGTGGGATGGCTGTGCACTACCTTCTTGGGCTCAGAAAAATGGCCCAAAATGTTCAATCTTGTTCTGTGTAATAAAAGGAATGAACGTGTTCATCTTTTAGGCATGTTCTAAACTTCCTTTTTATCTTATGTGATAGAGTTCTTGATGCAGCGCAAGCGTACGGAAACACAAAATTAGCACGAGTTAAGATCCGTTGATTTGCGCACGAATACCCGGAAATTAAATCCTTCTCTAAACCTGTTGATTCTTAGAATACCTAGGAATAAAGGCATCAAATACTTTGTTGATTCTGCAGAATACCAAAGAATTTGGAAGATAAAAGAGATTCTCTCTCTAAAACTCAATATTATTCAATCAACTGCTTTGCATAAGACTTGCATACATATTAATACTAGACTAGACTCAACTCTTGATATTCCCAATACACAATAAATACCCTAGAACCAACCTTTAGATGAATGACTCTTTGATTAACTCAATTGACTCGCTAATTTACGAAATGACTTCAAAGACTATAACCAAACAATTAAATAGACTCAATGACTCCTGGATTTACGAAATGACTTTAAAGACTATGACCAATTAAATAGACACTTAGACTATAACCAGAAATTAAATATCAGGTCGCGCTCCCATTATTTCCCCTGCTCAAAGCGGTCCAAGAACCGATTTGCTATTAGGTCTGCATCAGTTCTCTGCATCTGGAAGAGGGGGATCTAACCAAAGGCTGGGGTTCGGTTCTACCAATAACTGTTATAATCTCATTCGATAAAGTAAGCCTACCAGATCGGTAGCGAAGAGGTACTATTTATCCCGTGTTTTGTGGGATATCCGTAAAAGTTTCGATCGAAACTGGAATATGTGGTTCCTTTGGATATATAGTCCTATGCTTTAATGCAGACAAACAAACAGGACCCAAAGGTTCAGTTATTTCTTGAAGTATAGTCATACAGTATCATTTTCTGTTACTGTTTATCATAAAAAATTCCCTGGTTGGCTTATATTATGGTAAAACTGTATTATCTGGAAATTATTCTCATGGTTATCAGAAAGATACAGTTATGGCTATTACCGTCGAAATTCAATGTCAACCACACCAAGGGCTAGTAGAGATGCAGCTGCATCTTTAGTCTGAGCTATCCGACCAAATGCTCGCCTGCTCATGATGAAATCAGTTCGATCGCTTGAACCATGGTCAGTAATGGCCACAGTCGTGCCTTTGTCTGAGCAATAATTACTGTTGGTGCACCTTACCTAGTTAAACAAAGAACAACATCATTTTAGTCCTATATAGTGCAGAAAGCAAAACCATCAGTAGTAGATTTTCAAATTTCAGCCTCCTGTTCTTTTTTCTTTCTTTTCCGGTTCAAAATAATTAGATACATCACCTGGTAGCAAGCACCACAGCCTATGCCATCACGAAAGAGATCAGATGCAGCTGCTACATCCCCACCATTTATTGTTGCTCCAAATGTTCCAAAACCACATGCCCCAGCTGCAATTCAATCAAGATCAATACGGTTTAGATGCCAATAAAGTTCAAGTTATGGATACGAACGGATTAGTTTGTATGTTTTTATGCAGTTAGAACTCCCACTTTCTGTTCCCTTTTCATCAGAATTTGGGTAGTAAGCTGCTCGAGAACGAGTGAAACAGTCACTGCATGTTGCTGCATCCCCCGGAGTTTGCATGAGAAGAAAACTTGCAAATAGGGACAAAACAAATAATTGAGAAAACGCCATTGTATAACCGAAGAAAGCAGAAGCAAAGAAAGAAAGAAGGAAAAAGTAGTAGTGCATCAAGTAAACAAATGTTGTGTTATTTATAGTGAACTCACTGGCTGACCTCACCTCATCGAATTTGGTAAAAAAAAATTTGATGACTACGACATTTCTCCTAAAATCCACTCCGAATTAGGACCATTTCTCAGCAACCTTCTTAGACTTCGACTGATTGTGTTTAGCTTGTTGCGTGGAAAAGTGCATTATGACCTTCTCTTGCATAATTTATGGTACTTGTCTTCCACTTGTTGAAGTTTTGTACTTTGTTTGTTAATTACGAAAATCAAATGATAGAGTTGATTTGCTGTTTGGATTATGCTACTTTATGTTGTTGTCTCATATATCTGATTCATACACCATGGTTTTCCTATCGAGTAATTGTAATACTGAAACGTGGAGCGGGCCAGAACAAGTTTTTATTCTCTTTTGGCATTGAGGTGATAGTTCAAGGCATGGGAATTAGCCTCTTCGCGACAAAGTTGGGGGAAGGTTGCTACCTACTGTTAGAATATAGTATTAGTAGTCACACATTGTTTAGTTTACTTATTTAATATGTGAGTTGTCTACTGTTAGAATATAGTATCAGTAGTAGTCCCACGTTACTTAGTTTACTTATTTAATATGTGAGTCGTCTATATAAATAAAATTGTTATGTGTTAAGGTTATTAATATCCTACACACTTTTTCTATCCTTCCAAACAATATGGTATTAGAGCCACCCTTAACCTAAACCCTAAACCTGCCGCCACCCACCACCATCTGCCGCCGCCCACCACCCTAATCCACCATCATCAACCATCGCTGCCCTTTCTACATCGACTAGTAGACCACACACATGAAATCCCATCTGTATACCGACAACCCAATACTTGGACCCTCTTGAAAACCCTAAACCAGTCACACACACACTCGAAAACCCTAAACCATGCTCGTTTGACCTCGAAACCGTCACCCAAACACTCGCCAACTATACCCAGCACTCGCAAATGCCATCCTAGTGCTCAAAACCACCAGTCGTAACCCTAAACCCTCTGAAACGACCCCTCCGAAAATCCATTTTTTGTACTCAAACCTCTTTACCCATCCTCGAAAACTCCAGCCTCAGGCAGCCTTACCCAGTCCCTGAAAACCCTAACTCTGTTCTCAAAATCCTTTCTCAGTTGCCAACAATACCAGTTGCTGTATTTCTTGTTGTGATATGTCTTTATTCACCGTGGTTCTTGTTCTAAACACTCTCCGGTCTGCACTCATCCATTGTTCCACCTCTCTATTTCTCGCTGGGTTGGTATATGATGCTGTCTTAATTGACCTATTGATGTTTCGAGTTGTTGCTGGTTCTGCTTTTAGTTGCCGAAGGTATATTCGTATTGATATTGTTGATAGTTGTTTGACGCTTATTTTTAGTCGGTGGTTCATTGTTGGTTGTTGATTAGTTGTTAGAAGTTTCATCAGTTAGTTGGCAGTTCAGTTGGGTGTTTTGTCTGTTAAGGTTGTGGTGATCGTTTCTTCCATTGCTCATGTTAGTGGATTTTGTTGGTTCTGATTGGAGGTTGCTGATTCGGTGCAATGGATGAGACCGTTAAGCCTACTTTTGGTTCTAGCTCTACTGTTGTTGGTAATTTGTCAGGCTCTTCTCAGTTTGGTGAGAGGCTATCTATTATCTTCGTTCCTTCGATGATATTTATTGCTTGGTGATCTATTTAGTTGCTTCTTAGTTGTTCGGTGGTTCGTAGTTGGTTGTTAGATTGGTGGGTTGATTTGTGGTTAGTCGGTAGTTGGTGGAATATTGGTGGTTGATCCGTTGGTTGTCTTTCATTGCACGGTGACATGTTTGTAATGAAATCTGATTCTGCTGTCTCTGGTGGGTTTGGTTCTTCATTCAGCCATGGTCATGGTCGCAGCCGTGATTCTGGGGATATCGTGATCGGGTTTTTGGCCATGCTTTTGGTGAGCGTGGTAACATATATTATTTTGTCGTCTATTTCGTTGACGTCGGTAGTTGGTTGATGGTACTTAATTGGTTCCTATTGGTCATTAAGGTTGTTAGTTAAAGTTGGTTACCGTTGGTTGTTGAAGTTGGTTGGTCGTTGAAGTCAGTTGTTATTGGTCGTTGCGGTTGGTATGCAATTGATTTTGTACGTAGTTGGTTGCTTTTGGTTTCCTCATTGTTTGTGCCCTAAGTGCACTGTTTGTGATCCAGGTGTTTTGAATCCTTTGTTTACCTCTCCACGTGCGAGTCAGGGGTCGCACGTGCAGAGGAATGTTGGAATTTGTCCTACATTGGTTAATTATCTTCTCCAAAACTAGTATATGAGTCTAGACGACCTTTCCACTCTTTGCGAATTGATTTGGAGTTGAATACTTTAACACCTACTACCTCTCCACGCCCATTCATTAACAGGCAACTTTGTGCACTAGGTATGGTAATTTCTTGCTCTTTTTTTTTTAGTGCAATTTTGTTCACTTTTCTTAAAAGATGGTGAATATTACCCTCCTTTTTATTGATTGGAATGAGGTGGATCCCACCATAAAGTAATGTCATGATTATCACGTAATACACTTTTTGGTAAAAATGACATCACTTTGTAGTGGGATCCACATCATTCCAACCAATAAGGAAGGTAATGTTCACCCTCTTAAATTGAGGGTGAACAAAACTCAACTCTCTTTTTTCCCTTAAATGGATAGTAGCTACTAGCAACGTTTGTGCATTGAACTTCAATGTTTCCGTGGAGAAATTCTCAACTAGTCATCAATGTTTGCGTCAAATGCAAATTTGATGGCTACGTGTTGGGAAAAGTATACGAGAGAGAGAGAGAGAGAGAGAGAGAGAGAGAGAGAGAGAGCGAAGTTATACGGAGTATTTAGTAGTCTGAATGGGAGAATATATACGTAAATGGTTTTGGTTGAGATAAAAGTGTAGTGGAGGACCAGTTAGGTGCAAAAGCACCAAAGAGATTTAAATCTACCTACCCACCCACTTGAGGTTTATATACATGAAGGTGTCTAATGCTGAGAATTTGCAGTTCAGATGATGATTGGAAAATTGTGGTTACAGGCAAGAGCTATGTTACAAAGACCCGTAAACTTGCATCGGGTGTCAGTATGGATCAAAGGTTCACGTGTCGGGTGGTACCATGGGTCTGCCAAATGCCTCTTTAACTTCTATGTTTAAGGACACTCAAAATTATGGCAGACTCTTAAATCAGGTCGTTTTGGTTGGAACTCTACTTACTACTACCTCCGTCCCAATTTACTTGTCACTTTTTGGAGTTCGTGCCACTTTTCAATTGATTATATCTTGTAATTTATAATATTTTAGGCGATTTTGAAAACATTGTATTATAGAACAAATCGAGATCTATCAAATAAGATCCATATTGGATATAAAATTCATTACCAATTTAAAGATATAACTAATTCTTTTTTCCGGTTGGAATAGAACTGTGACAAGTAAATTGGGACGGAGGGAGTATTAATCTGGTGATTTTGGTTGGAACTCCAGTTATTACCAAATAGTAATAGCTAGGAAGTCGAGTTTCGTGTTATTTTACATTTTTCGGTTCATAGAACTTTGTTATTGCATTAGATCGACACAGCTAAAATATATGTTTGTTTTGCTTTTATGCCTAAAACTAGATACTATGCAAACACTGCTTTGCGTTTAGAACAAAGTAAATTCCTTTTTGTTCCTTTCCAAAAGCCAAGCTGACTAATCAAAAAAAAAAAAAAAAGCCAAGCTGGAACCATGCAGTAGCAGACTAAAGTGGAGCTTCTCTGAGTCTCGACCCAGCTGCAACGTCCGGGCTCGTCAGACGCCGATCGCTTGGCGTCGGAGCTTGCGCTTGGACAGCGTGGATTCACTCCTTTTCTCTTTCTTCAAAAACAAGAAAACTCTTCGTGGTCTATTGTAAAGCCTTCCTTTAGTCATTTTTCTTCATAACAACTTTTTTTTGTATTTTTGATGGAAAGGTTATTACCTCTAATGTGGATCCAGGGTGCCTGTGGTAACCAAAGTCACCACAGGGGTGTAGTGATCCAAAACGGCGTAGTTTTGGGGTTGTAAAGGATTTAAAAAATGGGCCGAAAGATCCTCTTTGGTGGAAAGTCGAGAAAAAAATTAAGTATTCTAATTTTCAATCTGTTTGAATCGGTATGAAGATCTTATTTCTCTGATCATTTTATCCTAAAGGGTCCTAATTAATTTTTTGTTCTAAGGCTCTCGTTAGTTAGACCTAAGAGATATTTAATTCTACTACTTTCTTAGGACTAATTAACGAGAACTCTAAAGTCAAAAATTAATTATAATGATCAGAGAAATAAAATCTTTACACATGTTCAAATCGATTGAAAATTGAAGCACTTAAACTTTTAACCATATTTTTTAATATATAAACTGTCTAAAGATGGTTTAAAAATTAAGTGTTCTAATTTCGATCCGTTTGAGCAGGTGCAAAAATTTTATTTCTGTGATCATTTTATCCTAAAAGGTCATAATTAATTTTTGACTCTAGGGCTCTCGTTCTCGTTAGTTAACTAACGAGAGCCCTAGAGTCAAAAATTAATTATGACCCATTAAGATAAAATGATCAAAGAAATAAGATTTTTGTACCAGTTCAAACAGATTGAAAATTGGAGCACTTAATTTTTTAACCATCTTTAGACAGTTTATATATTAAAAATATAGTTAAAAAATAAAGTACTCCAATTTTCAATCCGTTTAAATGAGCGCAAAGATCTTATTTATATGATCATTTTATCCTAAAGGGTTATAATTAATTTTTGACTATAAATCGCTTGTTAATTAATCCTAAAAAAGTAGTAGAACCAAATATCTCTTAGGGTTAATTAATAAGAGCCCTAAAGCCAAAAATTAATTATAACCCTTTAGGATAAAATGATCAGAGAAATAAGATTTTCGTATCGATTCAAACGGATTAAAAATTGGAGCACTTAATTTTTTCCTCCGCTTCTCACAAAAGAGGATCTTTCGGCTCCATTTTTAAACCCATTGCAATCCCAAAACTATGCCGTTTAAACTATGCCATTTTGCGTCACTACTCCCCTGTGGTGACTCAGGCCCCCGATCCCTCTAACGTGGGATGATTAGGCTCCGTTCCAGAAACCTTCTTAAAAAATAAGTACTTATTTTGCCACTTCTCAAAGAAAAATAAGAAGGTTTGTTCCACAAAATCCAAATAAGAAGCTTATTTCACATTTTCAAACTCAAAAATAACGTAAATGAGAAATAATTTTTCAATTTTTTTTGCACCGTATTAAAGATCTCAATGAGATCTATCAAATAAGATCCATATTGATAGGAAAATTATTTGCGTAAGCATATGATTTTTGAGCTTGAAATTGTCTTCTCAAAAAATAAGTAATTGTTCCATTTTTTCAGGAACAAGCCTTCTTATTACACAAAAAATAACTTCTTATTTCGTTTCTTGAACGGAGCCTTATGCCTTGTTCACTTCGCGATTCAAAAAGAATTTTTCAAAAAATTCCCCCTAGATTCCCCCTACTTTCCACCTTTTTCTCTCTATCTCTCTCCACTCATTACCCCTACTATTTTTCAAAAACACTTTTCAAATCGCAATCCAAACAAAGCATTAGTATATTACTTTTTGGTAGTGTTCTCAACGAAGGAAACTAGTGTTGTCATATCATCTTGTTACGAATTTTTCTTCTTAAGTTTGTGTTTCATTGGCCCCAGTGCTCCTTTTTTCTGACTACACCACTACTTTTAGTTTTAGTTGAAAATTTGCTTCCCCTGTTTGTCGGTAATTCTAAAATATTCCCACGTACAGTTCAGGTGCTGGCCACTAAAAACAAGATAACAAGGAATATAATGGGTTGGTTCAAAACTTTATATTGCTGTTCTATTTCAAAAATGTTGCTTTCTGCACAAATAATGGTAGCTAGCTAGCTATGGCTTATCCACTATGTGGTCCTTAAGAGCATTTACATCTCTTTCTTTATTTTCCTCTTTAAATTATATTAAAGAGTCAAAACAGAAAAAAAAAATCCAAAACCCCCTATATTAGCCTCTTTTCCTTCCTCTCTACTTTGAAGAAATTTTAATTTTGCTACAGTAGCTCGTTTGGATAGACGAGCTATTGTTCACTTGCTTCTAATTTTTATATTATTTCTCTCTCTATTGTAATTATTGTGTACCAGCGGTCAGGTCAGGAGCAAAGGAGAGTTTTTTTTTTGTTTTTTTATCAAAAGGAAGAGTTAAATGGAGTATTTAATTGAGGTGGGTTCGATTATTTATTGAGAAGAGAGTGAGAGTAAAGAACCTAATGCTGTAGTTATTTTAAAAGTAAATACTTGAAGTAATAAAGTGATTTTTTGAAGTGTAAATTGGTCCAAAATATATAAAGGGTCTAGCGCGGATACTCTTATAGGGAAGGATATAGCAAGTTGCATGCCATTGCTTGAAAGCTAAATCCACTTTTGTGATGACAAGATTCTCTTCCTTTTGTTATCAATGGGTGAACTTCATGATTTGACATTGAATGACATGAAGCTCTTTTCGGATTGTGTTAGGGGCATTACTAACATATGCTTAACTGCAAAGTAAGCTCTCTTATTATAACAGAGAATGAGTTCGCGAGTTCGGTTTAGCTCGTTTAATAACTGAGCTCGAGCTTGAATTTTTGGCTCATTTAGTAAATGATTCGACAAAAACTCGACTCGTTAAGGAGGCTCAGCTCAATTAACGAGACTCATTTAGTAAATAAACAAGTTCGGCTTTTTAAGGCTCGAGCTCGACAAAGCTCGGCCCGTTTCATTTACCGCTGTAAACGGTAGTAAAAAAACATTACAATAAACAGCAAACCCATCGTGAGGCGTGAGCGACTATAACAACAAGAACGCAAATAAAAATGTTACATCCAAAGTAAGTATCCATCGAAGTAATCGGCAAAGGAATGCAGATAGATGCACCGATTAATGGAAAAAGGTGTGCAATTTGAAGATATGCAGATGATAGGATCCAGAGGTGCCGTAGTGCACCACGTGTAGTACACGTATAGAGCGGCACATAACCATCGACGATTTCATCGATCAATGGTTCACATTAGAAATCAATTACGTCCGGTAATAAATTATTTTTACCGGCTATAATTAAAAATTATATTTCAATAATTCATTATCAAGATCGATGATTCGTGTGCGCTCTACAGGATATCTGCAGGATCTTGCATTTCAAGATTTCTCAATCCGCGACCATGTTGTGGTTCCACTAGCGATGGTCCTTTCTTACAAAATATCTTTCTTCAGCGCCCTGGGTAGATAACGCGTGTTTTTTTTTCTTCTACTTTTCTAATTTTGCCTTTCGTACTCAATTATTTCGTTACTTTTCTTTTGTCCTTTTTTCTACTTTCTCTGTATACTTTCAAATAGTCAAGAGCAAAATAAATATTATTTTGACGCTTGAAGGATGTGACTTTTGTTTTAAACAAAGAAATCCATTTTGAACTACGAATTGGAGCACATCAGCTCGTGAATCATTATCAAAAGATTCAAAACCTCAATTTCTTTTTGATTGATTTTTGAGGTATCGAATTCGCTCAAAATTTTATCTTCGAGACAAACACATATTCACTCATTTTTGTCAATAAATTTTTTAACTATTGTGCTATGTTTGCATTGGGTTTTGAAATTTTTTTTGAAGAAAAGTACGAAAAATGACGGTTCAGACCGTGTTTTGATAATTAATATCCGCTAAGAACATTTGCTACAGCGGAGAGGATAATATTCGTAGTATTATCCATGGAATATACTCATTCCAAACAAGATATGAACCTAAGTCCTAAAGGATAAAAGAATGATATCGATTAGATATGCATAAACGCCAATGATAATCACAACCCAAAACGGATAAGGATACAATCTCACCCCAGGATGAATGTAAAGTCCCAACTCAGGCAGGACTTCACACTCCTCCATGAAACGATCCTAAATCTCCGGAATATAGTCTTATAAGGAGTCAACCTCCTATCAAGATGCCTATAGAACTCCAACAAAAGGTACACACAACCTACAACCGAGAATCTCAATTCTCTTATGATATAGCAAGTTCTTTACTGACTAAGTGTTAGAACTGTGGCTCATAGAATTTTAGAAAGAATGCCAGATGTCAGAGCGTAGCGGAGCGGAGTGATGGCATCTGGCTCATTGCCGATGATCCAGTGAAAGGAAATTGGGCCGGTGTTCCATAATTGGGGGGTGCAGGGGGCAACG
>BPLS01000572.1:1841273-1865190 GCA_019656275.1 Rhododendron kiyosumense
AGCAAGTTCTTTACTGACTAAGTGTTAGAACTGTGGCTCATAGAATTCTAGAAAGAATGCCAGATGTCAGAGCGTAGCAGAGTGATGGCATCTGGCTCATTGCCGATGATCCAGTGAAAGTAAATTGGGCTGGTGTTCCGTAATTGGGGGGTGCAGGGGCCAACGCCCCCTGCGGTATGGTACGGTTCGTACAGGGGTATTTTTGGGATACAAACTAAATATCATATTAGGGTTAGAATAGAGTCGGTATAAATACTCTATGTTGTAAACTCTAATTCATACTGTGATAATAAAACAGCAGCCGCTCTCGCTCCCGTAGACGTACCCGGTTTGGGGAACCACGTATATCTCTGTATTGATTCTTTACTGTTTATACTCGTAAATCGTGTGCGTGTGTGTCGATCCTAACACTAAGGCATCGGAGGGTGGTTGGCACGCCACCACACCGGTGACTTGAGCTTTTGCTTTGTTTTGTAAGATCACGTCGGAGCTGGAGACAAAGCTGATTCATCAGCTGGCGCCGTCTATGGGAAACTACTTTTTCCTTACGGTGAATAACTTTGTATGATAAAGACCCGATCAAGCAGAACAACAATGACTTCAGACCCCCCACAAATGGGTGTCGACGACGCCACCAGGGTTGCCGCTGTAGCCAAGGCAACAAAAACTGCCAAGGCAGCCGCCGAAAAAGCCGCTAAGGAGGCAAAAGTGGCCAAAGCCGCAGCAGCAAACAAAATTAGAGGTGCTTAAATGACCCAGAAAGCGTTTGCTCAAATGCAGGAGCAGATAAAACATTAATTCAAGGGTTACAAATAGCAATGCAGGAAAACGCAGATTTACGAAAGCAAATCTCCGAGCCAAGCATCCTAAACCTACAACACAGTCGACATGAAGAAGAAGATAATATGGACGAAGGCAAATCCAGTGAAAAGGAGAGCTAGAATCGAAGAAAGCATGGCAAGTCACTCCCAGAAAAGGTGCCCCACGAACAAAAGGTAATGCTCAAGATGCAAAACCAGATCAAAGGGCTAATAAAACATATCAAAGCACAAACTCCTGCTATGGTAGAAGAGTTGGTGCAGAAAACGGATTCACCTTTTACGCCTGAAGTCATGGGACTGCCTTTACCAAAGAAGTTTAAAATGCCCCAATTAGAGACATTTAATGGCTCCACAGACCCATTGGATCATTTGGAGACGTATAAATTTTTTATGCTCCTGCAAGCAGTACCAGATGAGGTAATGTGCTGGGCATTCCCTGTTACCCTTAAGGGAAGTGCTCGAGCATGGTTTAATAAGCTTCCACCGGGAAGCATACGTAGTTTTAAAGAGTTTAGCACAAGTTTTGTAAGCTACTTCATTGCTGGCCAACGCTATGGAAAACCAGCAACACACCTCCTGATAGTGAAGAAAGGAAGATGAAAATTATTAAGAGAATATACCACCAAATTCAACAAAGAGGTAGTTTAGATAGATGAAGCCGACAATAGTGTGAGCATAACAACGTATATAGCTGGACTGTACTTAGGACAGTTTATGTACCTCTTGTCTCAGGAACCTCCCAAAACACTCACAAAGCTTATGCTTAGAGCTCAGAAACACATGAATGCAGATGAAGTTATCTACGCAAGACGCTCACGTGATGGCTTTGACCCCCAAACAGGGCTGTCATAGATTGGTGAATTACCCACACCTGACAGGAAAATAAGAGAATTCACCCGCAAAACGGGAGGCGAACCGAAGAATAAGAAGGTGGACTCAAGATTATCCCCAAAAAGAGGAGGAGCAGGAGGACCGCCCCACGGCCAGGACAAGCAGTTCAGCCCACTCATAGCTACGATAGAGCAAATCCTCAGTAACCTACAGGATGATCCGAACCTCAAGTGGCCCGAAAATTTAAAAACTAGTCCTAATAGGAGAGCTAAGGACAAATACAGCAGGTTTCAGAAAGACCATTGTCACGCCCTCGATTTTCAACATAAATAAAGATGGCTTTTCATAAATAAAAGTCCTCACATTATCTTACATAATATCCCAAAAGAGTTCACCGTGTCTTGATCATTAAAATTACAGATTCAACTCCAACAGTTTGAATATATTACATCATAAAAGAAATAGAGTTAAGGTTCTATTACATTCCCAAAATATATTTTATCAAAAGTTCATGAGTCTCCTTTACCACTTCTTTCGAAAATATGCACTTGAATGCATGCACTTCACTCCGTTCTACTGCTCCGGGTTCACACCTGAAAAATGATAGGTTGAGCTACACTAGCCCAGTAGAGAAATCTACACAACAATTATATGCAAATGGGATGACAGGTAGGATGAATAACAAAAGTAAGAGTGAATAACAGAAGCAAGGTACGACATCTCAATGGAAAGAAACAAAACACGACTAGTAGTTTTCCCAACGTCGATGACCTTAATGAAGTACCATGACTACACACCAAGGCTCTAAGCTAACCACAACACCCTATTCCGAATACTATATCCGCTCTTCGACTTCACTCTAGTCATAACGTCACCCGTTCAAAGAAAAGAACCTGTTGATACGTGACTCTATAGTGTTGTTTCGACAACCAATCATTTCCCTCGTACATTCATCAAACAAACCCTTACACGTACTCACATACATCACTGTTGCAATCCCACGTCACACATCATAAGCAAGTGCTCTGTCCGGGCTGTTTATGGAGCCCCGCTACTCCTTTCAAATGCCTTCCTCACTAAAGGTACTAAATCATATTACATAGTATAGATCACCATACCACAATTCCTCCAATACATCTCACAATTCAACCGTTCATCTCAATCACATATAATGGTTTCACAACGAAGACCTTATTCACAAGAGGTAATAGCTGTAATAGTAATAGGAATTATCCGATTTCATTCAACTCATAATAATCACACCATTCATTCTTCATATAAGCATTCATATATCAAAGGGTATTCTCTTGCAATGGCTCATATAGTTTCACCTTACGACTCATAAAACCATACAATTTACGCAAATGACGTATCACAATTCAAACATAAGGAAAATGTCTCTCACATACCCAAGCCTAGCGTTGCTTAACTCAAAGGAGTGTTCTATGTGTTTGTTTCTCACATTACATGTCAACACATACAACCTTCGCCCACCTATATTTCTTATGTTCTCTAAACCCTCGTTTCGGTGTCACAAGACTCATACAGAACCCAACGACCACCTCAAGGCCTAGTATACCACTAGCCTCGTCAAACCACTCAATTAAGTACGTAGGAGAACCTAAGAACATCCATGTCTCGCCCAAACGATTCTAAGGAAAAGGATTTTCCAACATCTACGAACATATCTATCTTATTTTGGCTACCAAATCTTATTGGTTAAGAATTAGGAGATGAGACCACCACCATTGGAAAGAAGACTTCCGGCACATGAATTTCGATATAAAATTTGCCCAAAACAGAGTTCGGATGAAAAAGTTATGCCCTTCCGAAATTTTGCCAAAATGCTGAATTTTTCATTTCCTACCGGTAGGACACTTTTTCCTACCGGTAGGAGACCACATTTTCATGAAAATGACTCTACTGGACAGCGTTTCTACCGGTAGGGCCAAAATTCCTACCGGTAGGACTTGGGTTTTCAGTCCACGACTTTCAGATTTCACAAGAACAATTTCAACAACAAAACCAATGATCTAAGGCACGATTTAAGTACCAAATTAACACATAAACATATAATAGAAGTGAGAAATCCCTACCTCGAAGTCAATGAACGAAATCCAAGCTTAGTCAAGCGAGCCCTAGCTCCGAAAACCTTGATCAACCGAATACTCCTCTCCGAGCTAAACCAAACGAAATATGAGCTCAAGATCGCGTGCAGAGGGTGGAGTGAAGGGTAATTTTCATGGGTTTCGAGTTTAGAGACGTGATTTCGAGAGAGAGAATGAGAGAGAGGGAGAGAGTCGGGCGGAGGGAGAGAGGGCCGAGAGAGAGACGTGAGTGGGAGAAAAATAATTCTCTACCATTCACTCTCACCAATTTATACTACAACACACATCAATTACAATTGCACCCTAAACTTCCAAATTCTATCACATTGACCCCAAATCAAATAAATTCAACAAATTTCACATTTATTCGATATTCCAACATTAATAAAACCTTTAAACGTTTTTTTTTTTTTTTGAAAATATGGGTCTCTACAACCATGGTCATAACAAAGATGATTGTATTGACCTAAAACAGCAGATCGAGGATCTGATCCTGTAACACCCCGACCCAAAATTCGTACGTTGTTCGATTTAAAATAAAGGCAATGTTGAGACCAGCACGTAAAAGTTATTTAGCTTTAGTCTGGAACAAAAATTGAAAACATTTCTTTTATAAAATGTATACACAATATATAATTCAATATCATAATTTGGAAATATATGTATATGTACGTACAAACTTGAAGATAAAAGAAAAAAAAAAGAAAAAGGAATGACAGCATGCATGTTATAACCTTGCCACATCACTACCCTAAAATATAGCCTAGCTTAATAGCTTGGCTTACACTAAGGCAAAAGATGACAAGTGTTGTATTGGGTATCAAAATTGGATTAAATTAGCAACACTATAAATAGAAGTCCTATTCCTAGCTCATAACCAAAAATTGTGTCCACCAGCACTAGACTACTTGTACGGAAGGAAAAAAAAACGAAAAGAAAGAAAGAAAGAGAGAAGGGCCAAGTCAGTTTAATAATAAAAGGAAAAAGAGATACTGGACTCTCAGCCGTGCTTTAGTTTTCTTTCACTGAGCAACCACTACGTCGTCCAGAGGTTAACAAGTATACGTAACAAAGAATTTTAAGGTGAGATACTTATACTCTAGTTACATAATTTTTCTTTATAAAGATAGCATGATTATATGTTGAGAAAAGATTACAGTTTTTTTTAGATATGCCATGGAAAAAGATGTGATAAATTTTTTCATGTTAAAGATTAGAAGCACGTCAAACAAAGGTGGTGACGCTGTAAAAATTTAAAACTAGAAAATAAAAGCTGTCAGACAAAGGAGATGACCTATTGATGCGTCCAGACAGTTGTCCCGAGTTTGGGGGACGCTTAAAAAGATACCATAACACATAATGGAGTTATACGGACGGAAAGAATAGGGCCCTAGTGGCCAGTGACTTGATCATTTCACACAGTAAGAGGGGTCACTTCCCTATAGAAAGATTAAACTGTTGGATGAATATAATAAGATTATGTATTTTAGATTGTGCAAACATTTATGTTTCCATGATATAAAATGTGCAACTTTTGTATTTGTATCTCACACAAGCATTCGGCTTATAAAAATTAATATTTTTCACAGATAATGAAGAATAAAGATGGAGTTGCTGCTGTTCTGGGACATGCTTGTTGTACTTTTGTGTAGATATTGTAAAAATGTTATCTTTTCAGAAGACTTGAGTTTTGTAATAAGAGTTTTTAAAATAAAACAGTCATATTTTTATCTCCAAATTTAATTATGAAAAAGAGGCCTGGATGAGCGTTAGGTCTCATCGGCCGGTCACGATGACTCGACAAGTTCCTAGAATCAAGGACGTGACAGATCCAAAGAGGGAGACTTCAACGTTTTGTAACGAAGAAGTATCAGAAACAATCCAAAAAGGAAGACACAAGCAAGGAAGGTAGAGATGGCAAGGCGCCCCAATTAGGTCCCATTGGAGAGATCAAGCTCATCCATGGTGGATTTGCTTGAGGCGGAGAGTCTAGCAATGCTAGGAAAGCTCACTTAAGGAAGCTGATAACAAAGGAACATTTTGAAGTCAACACTATTAGCCGTCCAAGCAAATTCTAGAAAAAAGAGGAAATACATACTATTTTCTCTGAAGAAGACATCAAGGGAGTTCAGACCCTTCATGATGACCCCCTGGTTATAACCATAATGGTGGCAAATTACCTCACACGCAGAGTATTGATAAACAGCGGAAGCTCAGTTGATATTCTCTACCTCCATGCATATGACCAACGAAAGGTTGGACGAGAAAGGCTAAGGCCTATGACATCACCGCTAGTTGAATTTGCAGGTACGCCCGTTTATCCAGCTGGTCAGATAGTCCTACCAATTACCACAGGGGAAGAAGGAAGTTAGATTACACGCATAATTGATTTCATAATAGTCGATTGTCCCGCAGCATACAATGCAATACTAGGGAGAACGACTCTGAATAAAATCGGGGCGATAATCTCCCACATCATTTAATGATGAAATTCCCGACACCAAAGGGAATTGGTTGCATCAGAGGAGATCAAAAAGCAGCACGAGAGTGTTATGTCACCTCATTCAAAAGAGCTAACATCACCATGAATGTAGAGAGTCTCAACATACGAGATGAAGAGAAGCTCCAGCATGGAAAGCCCGTGGAAGAGCTCTTGGAATCAGGACAACCGAGAAAAAGGGTGAGGATCGGAACAAGATTGAGTACGGTTGCAAAAGCAGAGCTACTACAATTTCTAAGAAAGAACAAATACATCTTTGCGTGGTCCCATGAGGATATTCTAGGGATAGACTCAAGAGTCATATCCCAAAAGTTGAACGTGGATCCCATGAAACGCCCAATTAAGCGAAAGAAGAGAACCTTTACTTTAGAACGAAATGAAGCTGCGGCCAACGAGGTAGACAAACTTACACAAGCAGGATCCATCCGCGAAGTTCTCTACCCTAATTGGCTAGCCAACGTGGTTATGGTAAAGAAAGCCAATGGCAAGTGGAGGATGTGTGTAGACTTCACTAACCTCAATAAAGCATGTTCAAAGGATAACTTTCCTCTGCCAATGATTGACTCCCTGGTAGATTCTACTGCTAGGCACGAGCTTCTCAGCTTCATGGATGTATTTTCAGAATATAATCAAATCCAAATGCATGAAGAAGATCAAGAGAAAACCTCATTCATCACCGATAAAGGGTTATATTGTTACAAAGTAATGCCCTTCGGTCTAAAGAATGCAGGGGCAACATATCAAAGGCTAGTCAATAAGATGTTCAAGCAACAGATTGGGCATAACGTGAAAGTATACGTGGACGACATGCTGGTGAAAAGTGCCAAGGCACATACCATGTTGTAGATTTGGAAGAAACCTTTCAACTCCTCAAAAAATACCAAATGAAGCTCAACTCGACAAAGTGTGTTTTTGAAATCTTCTTGGGGAAGTTTTTAGGGTTCATGGCGTCTCAAAGGGGCATTGAAGCAAACCCTGAAAAGATCCAAGCCATTCTCATTATGCGCTCACCTCAAAACATCAAGGAGGTCCAGAAGCTAATAGGACGAATCGCAGCACTGAGCAGATTTATTTCATGAGCGACTGATAAGTGTCAAACATTCTTTAAGATTTTGAAGAAGGCTTTTGAGTGTACGACCACAGAGGAAACAACTTTCAATCAGCTAAAGGGGTATTTGACATCCCCACCACTGCTCAGCAAGATCCAAGAAGGAGAAGACCTATTCTTGTATCTTGCTGTCTCCCCTTATACTGTTAGCATAGTTTTGATCAGGGAGGAGCAAGGGATGCAGCTCCCAGTGTACTACACTAGCAGAGCGTTGCAAGGAGCTGAGCTGAGGTATCCCAGAGTTGAGTTGAGGTATCTCAGAGCTGAAAAGATAGCCTTTGCAATGGTGATAGCAGTCAGAAGGTTACAGCCATATTTCCAGGCTCATCCTATCAAAGTACTGACAAATCAACCACTTCGAAGGATTCTGAATCCTCTACCCAGAGACATTAGGCCGGTTAATTCAATGGTCAATAGAATATGGTGAGTTTGATATAGAATACAAGCCATGGATTGCCATCAAAGCACGAGTGCTTGCAGATTTCCTTGCCGAATACACATATCTAGAACCAGAAGAGCTCCCCAAGGAAGAACCTAAACGTTGGGTCCTTCAAGTTGATGGATCAACAACCAGAGAGGCAAGTGGAGCTGGTTTAATTTTAACATCGCCAAAAGGATAACGCCTGAGCTACGCGCTTAGGTTTGAGTTTAAAGCAACCAACAACGAGGCTGAATATGAAGCTCTTGTGGTTGGATTGGAGCTGGCCAAGGCCGTTGGTACTAACCACATGTTATCCAAAAGTGATTCACAGCTGGTAGTAGGATAAGTCTTGGGTGAATATACTGTGAAGGAAGAGGTAATACAGAAGTACTTGGACAAAGTGAAGGCCCAAGTTGCAAAGTTACAAAGATTTAATATTGATAGGATCCCAAGAGAGGAGAATATTAAAGCTGATTATTTGGCGAAGCTGGCCACGACCAAAGAAGATGCTATTCCACAGAATACACTGGTACAATATTTGGAGTTACCAAGTATCTTTGCCCCAGACGTACAAGTACAAGCTATTGACTACAGTAAATTTTGGACGGGTCCCATAGTTAACTACATAACAAACAGAACACTACCAAAAGACAAGGTCAAAGCTAGGCAGCTCAAGATCAAAGCTGCAAAATATCTAATAATGGGAGATGTGCTATACAGAAAGAGCTTCTCATTACCATATCTTAGACGTCTGACCACGACACAATCTGCACGGGCTATGGAAAAAGTCCACCAAAGAGTATGTGGGGATCACCAAGGTGGCTGCATGATGGCCTACAAACTCCTTAGATTGGGATACTACTGGCCAAGCATGCAAAAGGATTGCAACTCTATAGTCCAAAAATATGAAAAGTTCCAACGCTTTGCAAAAATCATTCATGGATCACCCACAGTCTTAACCCCAATGAATGGACATTGGCCATTTGCCTAATGGGGAGTAGACCTGATTGGCCCACTTCCTATGGCAGCAGGCCAGGTCCAACATGCCATTATAGTTGTGGATTACTTTACGAAGTGGGTCGAAGCTAAGGCATTGGCCACAATCGCAACAGAGGTTACAATTGATTTCTTATGGAAGTTAATTATTAGCCGATTTGAATTACCACGAGTCATAGTCACAAACCGAGGAAAGCAATTTGACAATACTTAGTTCAAAGCATATTGTATTTTCAAGGGAATACATATACATTATGCATCCAAAGCTCACCCAAAAGCTAATAAGCAAGTAGAAGTTACAAATCGAACCATCAAAAAGGGGATTAAGAAGAGGCTGCGAGAGGCCAAAGGAGCTTGGCCGGACGAGGACGAGCTTTATAATGTGCTATGGGTATACCGTACGACGCCCCGAATTGCAACTGGAGAAACTCCATACTCTCTTGTGTTTGGGGCTGAAGCAGTAGTCCCCATTGAAATTGAACTCCTCAATTACCAGACCGCAAGCATCGACCACCAAGAAAACCAGGAAGATCTCAGGGCTAAGCTAGATCTTTTAAAATAAATAAGGGAAACAGCAATGGCCAAAGTGTCCGTTTACAAGCAAAGAATGATAAAGTATCATGAAGCACAAGTTAGGCCAAGAGATTTTCGAGCCGGTGATCTAGTTCTAAGGAAAATTGATCCCACTGGAAAGAAGGTAGGTAAGCTTGACCCAAATTAGGAAGGACTCTATCAGGTCTTGCACCATGTCAAGGCTGGTGCATACAGGCTTGCAACCCTAAGGGGCAAAGAACTACCAAATTCATGGAATACCTCGAGAAGTATTACAAGTAGGTTCTTCCAATGGAAGTCTATTTCTGTTTTTGGGAAGTTTATTTCTGTTCTCAGGAAATTTTTTGTTTTCAATAAAATTTAAGTAGCAAAGTTGTTTTCATTAGGACCACGTGTTCTCTTTGTTTACCCTTGTGGCCAATAAAACTCCCTACGATGGACGATTGTTCAAATTTTCCTAGCTTGCTATAGCTCCACTTCCATGACGGAAAGTGATTCCACCATGGCCTCCATCTTTGAAGACAAACCATTAATGGCCGCCTTCAAGTTTTGTAGCTCTTGGCAGAACCCAGAAATTTGCTCGTTGTTTGCCATTACGAATTAAAAATTGATTATGGAATGGGGAGTAATCCTTCACAACTATTGGTTTTTATAGCACAATTTGGACAGTTCACTAACCGCTTGCTAACCCAATTAAAACCACCACCTCAACTGCTTACAAAAATGGGAAGTTACATATCCGATTACCTCGGACAGTTGAAACGATTGCTTTTATTTAAAACAAAAAAATTTGGACCCCAAGGGCCAATCTCTCATGTTTGAACACATACAATATTCTACGGACGGAATTGTCAGACCTGAAGCATATCCTATGGGAAACTACAATAAGTATATTAATTGCTTGAATGCAAATAATTTATATACTTAGGGGAGTAGGAATACTACCATTCTCTCACAGACGTAGCACGGCTATGCATTAAAAAGAAGTTTAGAAAAAAATTTCAAGGTCATAGATGTAACACAACTATGCATTAAAAAAAAGCTTAGGAAAAATTTTCAAGTTCGCAGACTTTGCACATCTATGTATTAAAAAGAAGCTTAGGAAAAATTTCCAAGCTCACAGTAAAAACCAAGCTCAAATGCCTGGCATACCAAATGATAGAAGCAGAAATGGGCAAAATCTATAAGAGCCAGTATGCATAACGCGACCATAACATGCGTAGAGACTATTAAAGCTATCATAGCTTGGTTCAAAATGAGAGTACGCTTTCATCGAACTAATACCTGTCATGATTTTAAAACAAACAGCCTCTAAAAAGGCCACCAAATGTGATCTCACCGAGATCATCCCTATCAGTCATTAAGATGAACAAAAGTTCTAAAGACAGCCCACTAGGAGAGAGCGCAGGCTGAACCAAAAGGCCACTCCCAAGCAAACATAATCAAAATAGGAAAGTATTAAAAAGTGTTTAATTATAGACCCCATGAATTAAAAAGTTTCTTAGGCCATTCAAAGGCCCAGGGAGGAACTATCAATCGTCTGCCCATCACTATATGATGGGCCAGGAGGTGTTGCAGCTAGAGTTGGAGATTCAAGAGGGAGAGAGAATTTTTCTGGAGTTTGAAGAAGAGATGCAATAGAAGAGCTCGGGACGGATGTATCTTTGGATGCCGCATCATCGCCTTCTTCCTCTCCCTTCTGTCCCCCGTCAAGACCAGAAGGCCCTTCTTCATCATCAACTCCAAATTTGGAAAAACTAATGCTGCTCAGCTCCTCATGGCTTCAAACCCATCAAAATATTGATGGGTGATGTCCTGACGATACTCAGGAGATCGCAGGAATAGATCAATGGCTTCCCTACGAGCATTCTTCACTTTATCTAGCATCCCCAGACTCATAGTCCTATACTTCTCCATCTCCACGTCCCATTTAGAAATCTTCTGCTCCAAACTCAGAGCAGTCGCCACTGCAGTGTCTCTCTCCTCCTCCAAGCCTCTCTTCGATTTGAGCGCAGCATCTCTTTCTTTGGTCACCTTCTAAAGCTCAGCAGCCACGGAAGCACCCTGCGTCGTAAATGTCAAATTGGCCTCTCTAAGGGTAACCATCTGCTTTCCCAGGCTATGGTTTTGGGAGGCAAGATATCGGCCACGAGCCGCAGCCTGCTAGAAGAAAAGAAGGATCAGAAAAAGAAGCGATAAATAATAAATAAAATGCTCAAGTAGAAAAGGGGAGCATACCGTGGCCAACTCGACCAACATTTGCTCCTCGACTGCCTGGAGAGACAGCTCTGGCATTAGCTTTTTATCAGCTGCACAAAGCAGCCCGGAGGCACATTTGAGGGCCTCCTGATAATTGCCCAACATAGAAGGGCCAACAGAAGCCTATGCCTTCTTGACAGGAGGGGTACTCTCCATAGCTGCTCCCTTCGCCTTTCTTTTAGATCTCTTGGTCTCTTCTTCAGTTATTCGCTCAACCACTAAGTCAAGGGCAGGGTCAGTAGAAAGGTTGGCATCTAGAAAATTGTCGACATTTAGCTCTTTTTGAAGACGGGAGCTCTTTCTTTTGAGAGTTACAACCCCAGATGATTGCCTTGCTCTCTCAGCTTTCAATTGGATTAGTAAGGCTTTGTCCATTTTTGGTGTCATCCCTTCGTCCTTAACTTCTTCTTCTAAAAAGAAAAGAAATGAAAGTAATGTGAAAGTCAGCTAAAGGCATGACACCAAATAAAAAACAAGAACTACCTCTAGACAGTGCTAAGGCCTCACGAGTAGTCCCTGTGCTCAGTAAATACGCAGCCAACGACTCTGAAGTCACAAGCAATTCTCAGCTATGAACTGAATAGCTCTTAGCTTGCTACAGCTCTGCTTTCAAGGCAGGGCTCAAAGGAAATGGAGCTCTAGCTACAGAAATAAAAAGGATTCATAAATATATGGATAAATTTATAAAGTTACATGATTGAAGACAAGCAATAGCTTATAATTTGTGATGGGAATCCCCCACGTACTAGGGATCCGGGGGTATATGTTCCAACATCCCAACTAGGGAACTCCCGACCATCACCGCCAACAAAAAAGAACTTATCTTTCCAATTTTTATTTACAGCAGGAAGCTCTGTGACTAACTCCCCCTTGCCAGGCCTCGTTGTGAAATAATCCCACCCGGTGCCACCTGGGGCTTCCTTGACTGAAAATTGGTTTAGGAAAGGCCCCTTCGTCAAAGAAATTTGCCCATCCGCACTGCACAACCTATTAGGAGGCGCCAAGAATTGGGTATAATTTGGCCGGGTGCCAAACCAAGAAAACTCAAGATATCCCTCACCATGGTGGAAAGGGGCAAGTGCAAACCTCCTTTTAGGGCACCAGTATAGAGATAAGTCTCATTTTTAACAAACGAGTAAGCCCTTTCAGAACTAGAAAGTTTCCTAAGGGAAACAAATGACGGAATAGAGTATCTAACCCTAAGGACGGCTAACTCTTCATTCATAATTGTAGAAAGGATGTTGGAAGCAGAAAAAACGGAAACCCTATGAGGACCCCTTGACGAAGAAGCAGGAGGCGACAAGGGCTTAACACTGCTCGATGGCCTTTTGTTGGACGAAACCCTAATATTGCCACCACGGTGTAATGATACGTCCTCCTCTTCCAACGACTCTTCAACGTTCAAAATATAAGAAAATTTGATAAATCCCTCAAACATTAGGGTTCCAACGGAGAACTTAGGGTACAAATTAACAGAGAGAAGCAAGATCTCTCGAAACACCCTATTTTGAAGTACAATTGAGTAAGAGGCAAAATCTTCAATAATGGGGGAATAAAGGTTGACGGAAACAAACCCAACCAACCTCGCATAGATGAACTCCTAAGGGGTAACCCAAGCTGGGTTTGAAATCTCTACACTAGGGGGAGAATCCAGTTTAAAAAGAGGAGAAAGAACAGCGAAGAAAGAAGAACATACCTAAACGAGAACGGGCTCTAAGAGGGTTGAAGAAGAAGGGTCTCACGCAGAAAATCGCCTGAGTAAATTCGAATGCCTCTCTGATAGAGCTTGATCAAAGCAATAAGAAGCTTAAACGATGAGCATCAATCCCGAGAACGGCTCTTTGATCTTCATCGTCAACCTCTAAAACACCAGAACAGCAGGGATCTCGACACCTATCCCACGGCGTCATCCACGCATTTAAAACCTTCTGCAAAAGGAAAAAGAGCGGTAACCGCCATTTAGGTCTTACTAATGTTCCCAACCTCCAGAGAAAAGCTGAAGTTTGGGGACAGGGGAGTACCTGATAAGTATGGTAAACCGAATGCGGTCAGGACAGCAAGAATTATGGACCTGAGGAGTTGGAAGCAGTCTTATCTCCAGTTGCCTGGGCAATCCAATCTACGACAAAGTCAAAGTACACCAGCTCTATTCTTTAGACGGAGCTGCCACAAGATTCACGGACCAGCTCTGACCCCAAGCTACAGCGGGGAGGATAATATTTGTAATATTATCCATGGAATATACTCATTCCAAACAAGATACGAACCTAAGTCCTAAGGGACAAAGGAATGATATTGATTAGATAGGCATAAAATGCCAATGATAATCACAACCCCAAACGGATAAGGATACAATCTCACCCCAGGATGAATGTAAAGTCCTAGCTAGGCAGGACTCCACACTCATCCATGAAACGATCCTAAATCCCCGGAATACAGTCCTACAAGGACTCAACCTCCTATCAAGATGCCTATAAGTACAACGATAGAACTCCAACAAAAGGTACACACAACCTACAACCAAGAATCTCAATTCTCTTACAATACAGCAAATTCTCTACTGACTAAAGCATCGGAGAGTGGTTGGCACGCCACCACATCGGTGACTTGAGCTCTTGCTTTGTTTTGCAGGATCAGGTCGGAGCTGGAGACAAAGCTAATTCATCAGAGGAATATTTTGAGAAATTCTTTTTGAAAAGTGAAGAGAACAAGGTAGTTTGTGGAAAATCTCTTATTTGTCCTTACGGTGTGGCCTAGGTCTCTTGGGCCCAAATGGAAAAACACTACCAATAGACTCATGGGAATCCCTAGACTCGTAGCACTGTAGCCCAATTTTAAGCCCAATAAATATAGGCCAGTAAAAAAAGGCGGGCTTCACCCAATGTTCGGTTAGCCGGCCCCGTACCGAGTCCACTCAGACGTTTCGACCGAGTGAAACGTCACTCCGCAAATGAAAATCAATTCCTTAGCCCGGAAGGCGAAACTGATAAGGGTTATAAATTTTGGTGGCCCAAACGCCGCCTCCTTTTTGTCGCTCTTCTGACTCGATCTTCCACCATCCCACCGCTGCTACAGGTTCCTCTCTCTCTCTGTCTCTCTATCTCTCTCTCTCGTTATATAATATATTTGTAGAAGATTGTAAAAGATTGATTTCTCTTTTGTAGATTCACTTTTCGGGATATATTAGTCACATTCATGTATATATATAGTGATTACTTGTTGAGGTTTTCTACGTTATCACATTCATGTATTCATAGTGATACTTGTTGAGGTTTTCTACATCATCGATCATGGAATGAGATTTAGCTTACTGGTGATCTGAATATTGTTGAATCCAGCTAGTTTTTGAAGGTACTTTGGACGGATCTGATTTTAACCGACTTTTTTTCGAATTCTAAATCAAGCCCTAGCCACTTAGGATATGAATTGACGGATTTGAACAGAATTGTTTCTGTTGTATGTTTTGTCTTGTGGTAATTATGAGTTTTTATTTAATCTAGGTCTGATTTGATTTGCTTTGCTCTGCAGACTTTCAGTTCAGCTGTTGAGATTCTGGCAAGTGTAGCATCATATCTGAGTCGGCACCATGGCTTCCTTCGAAATGGACGACCGCAAAAGTATGTGAACAGTGTCAAACCCACATTACTTCCTGATATTGTCAATCAAGGGCGGAACCAGGAATCTAATCTACCCTGGCTAACCCAAAATTTAATAAACATATATATGAACCAAAATGAGTTTTATAATTAATGCCTAGCAAACTTGTACATAAATACATAAAATGTTTGAAAATAAAGAAAAGAAAAGTACGAAAAATATGCCCTTATGAAGTTGTGACCTACGCTTTTTTAGAGAGTAGAAATCATTTATTATCGAATATCTTTGACAAGTTCTAAAATTTTACATATAAACTAAGGTGGGCTAAAATTTATTGGGCTACAAGCCACCTCACCCTCAATGTACTTCCGCCCTTGTTGTCAATGCTTAATAGACACAGTCACACATGCAAGTTTAAGGTGTATGTATGCATATACTGGACGCCAGAGCACGCACAATGTGTGTGCAAATTGTGTGATGCAAAAGATGGAATGACGAAAATCTTGAAGTGAGATTAATTAGAAATCTGGGATGTGAAAGTAGGAAAGAAGGGAGAAGAAAATTGGGTGGCAATTGTTTTTTGGCAAGTTAGAGAAATTAGAAGTGTGAGTTGGCTTCATAACCACTGTTTACACCAAGTGGGGCGTTCCCTTTGTAACAGTAATACGTACTAGACGTGTGTATGTTTATTGAGTTTTCCTCTAAATTGACTACGCCTTTCACCATTCTCCTTTATATTCTTCAAGAATTTGGCATTGCAAAGGGTGCCTCTGAATGGTATTAACTTAGGGGCCAGTGTAAAGGTTTTATGAGTGCTCTTGAAGTATCGGCGCACAATCATTCAGTAATAATAGTACACTTTAAGAATTTATTTTCCATATTACGGGCTATGAATTATTTCGGGATGTGGTTACCTCTATGAAGAGTGAAGAAGAGTGGTATCATCAATGAACCATGTAAACACTCAGACAACTTAGTGGCTCAGTTTGGACAATTTGTTCGTGTAAATCAAATATTTAGTGCATTTCAATTTCCATTAGTTATACCGGAAAGTATTTTATGGTATATCGTAGGCAGAGTGGTTTGTTCCCTTGTTTTTTTTTTGTTGGATAGGCAGAGTGGTTTGTTCCCCTGTTTCTATTTGGTGATGAAGCATTCAAAGGTTTTGTGTGCCACTTATTATGGTTGTCAATGTACTTTTCCTAATTTTCCTAGTTTGCACAGATTCTATTTCTGCAATAAGATGCATATAATGTGAAGCTTCTTCTCAATTGTTCTTTTTTGTTTCTGCATCCATTTGAAATTCTGATCAATGAAATAACTTACAACTCTATGATGAAACAGAGATTGGGCTTGGATTGACTGGGTTTGGAGTTTTTTTCTCGTTTTTGGGAGTTCTTTTCTTCTTTGACAAGGGCCTACTTGCCATGGGAAATGTAAGTAAAAGTATTTATTAGCCTTTCATTTGTCAGCTTCTTCCATTGTTGTGCCCGTATTGTTGATTTGATGACTGCTTAACATTTATTATTGTGGTGATGCTGAATCAGATCCTCTTCTTATCAGGGGTGATGTTGACAATCGGACTGAAGTCCTCGCTGCAGTTCTTTATGAAACCTAGCAATTACAAGGTTTTATTTGTTCTTTGTCTCTTGGCTCTCAAGTTAGTGCCGCATGCTTATTTTCCATTTTTATTTACCTCTTTGTGCCGTGTGATTATTGTACAGGGAACAATTTCTTTTGGTGTTGGATTCTTCTTTGTTGTTGTTGGATGGCCTGTTTTGGGAATGATATTGGAAGCATATGGGTTCATCGTCCTGTTCAGGTTCACTATATTTTCCTTCCATGATTTCATCTCCTCGTTTCTGTTGTCACTGTAAGCTTGTTTGAGATTAGGGTTGATGTGTATTGAGGTTGAGAGACAAAGGAGAGGTAGAATTAAAAGAGGGGGTCCAAGGATGAAGCTGGAAATTGAGTGAGTTTATCAATGGGTTGAATACTTGATAATGGTTTAGAGGTTGGGAGTTTATGATTTGTGTTTTGTTGTATATAGCATAGAGTGTGTAGGTTTTGTATTGGAATTGTTAATGTGAGGTAGAGTGACAAAACAAAATGAGAGAGGGTGAGTGGAGCAAAAAACATGGGTTTCCGCCCTGTTGGGGGTTTGTGTGTAAGTTTGTGAGTGAGTTGTTGTAATTATGTTTTTTCCTATAGCAATTGAAATACATAAGTGTGTGATTGTGTGAAAATACAGGGAACAATGCGAGATTGTTCCGCACAAGTCAGAAGAACAGGTTCTGCAAGGTGCAGAGAGACGACAACAAACGGTTTTCAAGCGACGAAGAGGAAAAGGACAAGGGATGGGTTTTGGAAAGATAATCAAGGGAGTGTTGTCATTGTAAGATTGATGGAGAGTAGGGTTGATGTGTGATGATGAGGTTGAGAGACCAAGGGGAGGTAGAAGTAGAAGAGGGGGTCCAAGGGTGAAGCTGGAATTGAGTGAGTTTATCAAGGGGCTGGGAGACATGATAATGGTTTAGAGGTTCAGAATTTATGATTTGTGTTTTGTTGTATAATTGCGTAGTCTATATAGGTTTTTTCATTGCAAATGTTAAATGTGTGGTAGAGTGACAAAACAAAGTGAGAGAGGGTGAGAGGAGCAAAAAACCAGTGGTTTGTTTTTTTTTTTTCCCCTATGGGGGTTTGTGTGTGAGTTGTTGTAATTATGTTTTTTTTTTCCTGAGCAATTGAATACATAAGTGTGTGATTGTGTGAAAATACAGGGAACAATACGAGATTGTTCCACACAAGTGAGAAGAACATGTTGTTTGCAAGGCGCAGAGAGACGACAGCAGACAGTTGTGCTTGATTGAGAACAGGGTTGATGTGTAATGAGATTGAGAGACAAAAGGGAGTGGTAGAATGAAAGATGGGGTCCGAGGATGATGCTGAAAATTGAGTTAGTTTATCAAGGGGAGACATGATGATAGGTGGAGGTTGAGAGTTTATGATTTGTGTTTTGTACTGAGATGTAAATGTGTAGGAGAGTGACAAACAAAGTGAGAGGAGGAAAAAACCAGGGGGTTTCCCCCTATGGGTGTGTGTGAGTTTGTGAGTGAGTTGTAATTATGTTTTTTTTTTTTCCTGAGCAATTGAACATATAAGTGTGTGATTGTGTGAAAATACTCTCTCCCACCATCATTTTCATCGAAGATTAACTAAGTTTATGGTGTATTTTGTGCAGTGGCTTTTGGCCGACAGTATCAGTTTTTATTCAGAAGATACCTGTCCTTGGTTGGGTGTTCCAACAGCCCTTTGTTCGATGGGTACGTTAACAATGTCTTTTAGCGAGAATTCTTATGGATCTCTTCTTGTTGTGTTCTTTTTACAGGCTTCTTTTGTTGGTTAGTTATCCGTAGAGTTTGCGTTGGGATCTAGTTGAACAGAACACTATGGACACATTTTGTCTTGTCAACACTTTTCATGTTTCTGGTCCTGAACATATAACAGTCGATGTTATAAGGCAGCCCCACTTAATATTTTGCATCATGCTGCTGCATTCAATGAAGTTCTTTTCTTGTCACCTGCTTGAATGAAGTATATTCCCATATGGAAATAGTACGTCGCTTGTAATAATGGCAATAAAAGTGAAATTAGTGAATAAGTTGAGCCTTCTTGAAATCTTAAATTTTGAACTTTTCCACATATTCCCAAATTGTTAGAATTAGAAATAGTATCAAGTATGTCTGGTTTTTGCTTTCTAAGGTTGGCTAGTTTCTAATATAAGTTGATCAGCTAATCATTTGGCTTGTGATTCATGACTTCATCATATTTCTGCTGTTTCCTTGGCTGGCAAGGTGTGAATTCTATTACTGCAAACCTATTCCATTCCTAGCTAGTGGAGATTTAGACTTTTTCGGAACCAACAAATAATTTTTTGGGCATATTTCCCAGGTTATTGTATGAAGCAAAAAGAATAATCTCAAATGGCTAGTTGATTTAGCATAAGAAGTAAGCTGTCTTCTGAAGTACACAAGCCATCCTGTTATGCACTTATGCTCTTATATACATGACACTGGTTAATAAATAGTTCTAATGCATCTCATTAGATTCTACTTTTGTGATAATTTGGAGTCCATACCTCCCCCTTGCATACTATTGTGGGAGGGAGTGGTCTCTACATATTCAGCCATTTATTTTTTGATCTGAAATTTTCTCTGGTCTCTATATGCAGTTCTTTGACCGTTCTCGTGGCAAAAGGGTGCCTGTATAACCGTAGAAGTTAGATCTGGGGAAAGTTATGCCTGCTTTTGCACTTGTATGTGTTGTGAAATACCAGAAGATGAATGATACCGTTTGCAGGGTGACTGTATAAAATGTTCTCAAGTAATGGCAGCAGTTTTGTTGCGACAATTCTTTAGTTGTTTGTTTCAGATATTGACAAACGGACCATTTCAAGGGTTCCTGTGTATGCATATACCAATTACCATGGCTCACTGATAGATTTTCTCATCGAAAGCATTGATTGTAGTATGTTGTGCAATTTGAATTCTTATGTGAAGCTGATTTTAGATTTTTCACTCTCTTTGAAATGTAGTTCGTCCTGCTGCTGAAATTTTGTAAGAGGTTTGTGAGCTTTTACACTTTTAAATAGTCGTATCCAGGAGGAGTGTTAATGGTAGAGAGTTTATCTAAGAAGGGATCATTGTGTCATAGTACTATGCTTCCTAATTCCTATAGGATTGCTGGAAGGAACTTGTAATGTGATAAACGACCACTGGAGCAAGGTTGTGAATATTGTATGGTATTGGCTGGTACTTACCGTTTTTGAAAAATCGGTACCTCAACCCTTTAGTTTTGTCCCAGTTCAAATATCAGTCGGTGCTAGTACCTGCGTATCTGATGGGTATTGATTACTGGTCATATTATATTTTTCAATTTTTTTTTTTTGTTTTCTATGAAATTCTTTTGTACAAAAAAAATTATGATTGAAGAGGGATCTTCCCAAACAGGAAGAATAATGACCGACCACGTGCGATAAATGTGAGAATACTTGAGACACCATGTGAAGGTGCATTGTAGAGAGCAACCTTGAGCACGTACGGGACTCCGGACACGTGCCTAGGTTGATGGCAATGTGAGAGGATGCATAGGGCTGAACATAATATTTGGTCGGTAGCATTTTATAAAGGTGCTCGGCAAAAGTATGAGTGTACGAAGGTACACCCTAGCACGACTATCCTATGAAGTGGGGTGGCTTGGGTATCCTGTAGTGTTCGAGAAGGAATATGGGAAAATGAAGGCTCGGGACGTGTTTTGGTAATTAATATCTGCCAAGTACATACTGAGAACATTTGTTAATACTGAAAATGTCCTTAACGGGTATTAATTATCAAAACACGTTTTTGACCGTCATTTTCCCAAGGAATATCCTACGAGATAGTAGATGTGTCAAACGGTCCAGGCTAGGCTTGCCTTTTTAGCTTCGTGCCGAGCCGTGCCGGCCCATTTACTTAAATTGTGCTGTGCCGTGTCGAGACATTTTCAATCGTGTCGTGCCGATTGGGCCCATTTACTTAAATTGTGTCGTGTCGTGTCGTGCGGCCCGTTTACGGTTTACTTGGTTGTGTCGTGCCGTGTTGTGTCCGTTTAGAGGTGTCAAACGGGTCGTGCCATGCCACTTGCCACTAAAGTGATCAGTTGGGGTGCGAATTCCCCCAACGCCATTTGTTCCTTCTTTCTTTCTTTTTTTTTTCTCTAAAACTCTTATATCTCTCTCTAAATTTTTGGATAGATCCCCATAAAATTTGTATTTTTTTCACTAATTGAAAAAAAAAAAAAAAAGGCATCATGAGTCACATGACCATTTGAACACTAAATTTTTGCGTGACCCATTCTGACACTTTTTTTTTTATAATGTCAAATTTACGAACAAAACCCTATTGACTAAGTTTAAAATAAACCAAAATAATTTCATTCAATAAAAATTGATAATTTGTTTTTAAATCATCGTAAGATAAAGCGCAATGTACGTGTGGTATTTCGTCAAATTTACACAGCAAGCCATTTTTTTTACCTATATTAATGACATTACGAGAATACGAGTCATGGACTCATGATATAGCAAGTCAATTTATTTAATAACATTAAAATTATTATCTATTTTTCCGTGTTGTGCCGTGCCTAACTAGAACTGTGTCGTGTCGTGCATGTCCCACTTCCGTGCCGTGCCCGGCTAAGACCTTGCCATGTCGTGCCCATCCCACTTTTGTGTCATGCCGTGCTAGGCCAATTTCCGTGCTGTGTCTACCCACTTCCGTGCCCGTGGCCGTCCACGTGCCCATTTCAACCGTATTGTGTCGTGCCGTGCTAGGACCACGATTGTGTCTGTGGCATGCCTGTGCCTGTGCTGGCCCAGCCCACTTGACACCTCTACGAGATAAGAATGAATCACATGAATAAGGGAAGAGATCACGCTTGGAGAACACGTCAGACCTACGCTTATAACAAGAGGTAAAGCCTAAAGAGAAAGGTACATTGTTACTTACTATTGCTTTTTATATGTGAATTAGGTTTTTCTTGTTAAACTTAGGCATAGGAGGGTCTTTGCCAATGAGAGGCAAAGGTGCGCCCACAATGTCTTGTTTTACATGCATTAGGGTTCTGGTGACGTGTACGTGTTGTTGATCTTAGAAGGCGTATTTCTACACTACGTGGATTTAGAGTTGATTTTTGTTCACCCTCCACTTAAGAGGGTGAACATTACCCTCATTTTTATTGGTTGAAATGATGTGAATCTCACCACAAAGTGATGTTATGCTTACCAAAAAATGTATTGCATGGGTGTGACCTACACTATTTCAACCAATAAGAGAGAGGGTAACAAAATTGCACTCGTGGACTTATTACCCGTCCAATAATTTCCTTTATATCATAATGTCTTCATAATTACTACTATTTACTGCTATGATTATTATTATTTAGTTTGTATTTTCATGTTGGTTAATGTCTTGAGCTTTTTAGGTATAGGTATAAGAAAAATATTAATATATGATATTTATAACGCAAAATTCAAAACAATACATAAAATTAAACTAGTGCCAGTACATTTCATAAAAAAAAATGGTACTGTTACCGGTACGGTATTGAAAACCTTGTACTGGAGTGACATAATGAATTGGATCCATAGCTTGTCCCATTAATCCAATACAAAGAGAAGGGAAATAGACAAAGAAAAATTGCAAATATAGTATGTAAAAATACTTCTAATGGTGTCTAAAAATAGCAGACCATAATTAGAGATTAAAATCTGATAAAGGAAGGGAGGAAAAAACCCAATAGAGATGAAACAACAGGTTCTAAATTTCTCTCTCTTTCTTGTTGTGCACAAGGTCGATCACACACAGACCAAGACACACAATTTTCACATGGTTCCTCAATTCGGTATATCCACGGGAGGATTGAGGAGTGTTCCATTATATGAGAAATAAACGATTTTACACGGGAGTCCCTAATCAATTTGATAAGTATAAATTAACCTCCCAAGGTCAGTCCAAGCTAAGAGCCCAGCACAGCCCTAAGAGCTCAAGTTAGAGTCCCAAGAACATAGAATATAACCTATAAAAGCTAACCTCTATTAACCAACCCAAGGACGGAGGCTAGCTCACGAGCGCAGCTCATAGAAGAATATTGAGTTCAGCTCACCAGATGAGCTCGGCAAAAATGACAAATTTGCAGCTAGACTTAGAGCAAGTGCATCAGAATAGGTATATGTTGGTTTGTAGGTAAAATGGAGAGTGGAAATGAGAAAACTCACCTTGATTAAACAACTATTGTTTCTCTCTCCTCTATCCTCCTCCGTTATCATTTATGTTCTCTCTCTGCAATTGAATACTAATATTTTATGGTGTATTTTAAAAGAATAGAGATAATAATATAGAGGATTGGTGTGGGGTTGAGAGATTTGAATAGATAAAATGAAAAAAGTGGATTATTGAGTAGCTAAAATGCATATTCCTTGGTGTACATGCTCTTATGAGACACTCCATGGGAGGGGTTCGTACAGTCTAAGGGACTCAAAGAGTAGTCAGACTCTTATCCCCTTTCTAGAATAGCCAAGGCCTTATCTCATCCCAATGGATGAGGCTGCGAATCTCAAGGGATAACCGTGAGAGACCCATGCACGAAGGGAACTCAGGAGCAGCCACAAGCCTTATCTCCTCAGAAGAGGTCAAGCCACGGTCCATAAAGGATAACCACAGAGATCTGTGTACTGCGAGGACTCCTAAACTTGACAAGTCAGCACAAGAGTCCTAAGGTGAGGAGGACACTCCAACACCAACCAATTCCCGTCATGTATGGATGAGCCCAAGAGGTCCTAGTCCCAATGGAGATCTTTGCACCGTAAGGACTCTTAATCTGAATAACAATCGTAGAGTCCAAAGGTGATGAGACTCCTCAAACCTGATAAGAATTAGGGGAGTCCTAAGGTGAGGAGGATACTCCAACACCAACCTATTCCCATCATGTACATATGAGCCTAAGAGGTCCCAATTTTAATAGAGATCTTTGCACCGTAAGGACTCTTAGTCTTGATAACAATCGCAGGGTCCAAAGGTGAAGGGACTTGTCAAACTTGACAAGGATCAGGGAAGTCCTATGGTAAGGAGGACACTCTAACACCTATTGGCACAAGCGGATGAGGAGACCCTCTTTTCGCACCCCCCC
>BPLS01000572.1:1865590-1911717 GCA_019656275.1 Rhododendron kiyosumense
TGAATATAATTTTAATTAATAAATGAATAATTAAAACATAACTTGTACTAATTTCGTCGAAGAGTGAAAATACATGAAAATCTAATTTCTAATTAATGTTTCCACCAAATTTTGCTCCTGCCCTGCTTGGTCTTGTATCCATTATTTCTTCCCACAAACTAATTCGTGTTGCATAACAAATAGCCCATCTTTTAGCTTGGTTTGATGCATTGTCCCTCCACCATATTGAGAAGGGTGGTACAGGGTAATGAGGCTGCAAGAAAAGTTGCACAAAGTGATTGTTCTCAATACAGGCAATAACTATTTCAATGCACTCTTGGACTGGAACTGGAGGGGATCTCAATGACAAATGAGTAAAACAACTTGAAGCATGCCCATCAAATGTATGCAGAATAAGGTTGTACGTCAAAGCGATGACAACTCTCAAACTCATAGCGTCCATCAAATGCTCCTTTGGTGTTGATTCTTCAAAGTAATTTAAAGAGTATATTAGGTGGTCGGCCCAACCCCTTTCTAGATATAGCTTATTGTATAGATCCTTATTTTGTAATTGAAGATAAAAGAAAATCTAAATGAGTGGTAATAGTTGAAGATAAGAAGATAAAAGGAAATCTGAATAAGTGGTTAGAAATAAAATAGATAAAAGATATAAATAAATACAAAATTAATAAATTCAACAACATAAAAAATTATAAAATTTCAAAAAAAAAGAAATTTACTCACGTATATAATATTAAATAATTAAAAAAACATATAAAGAGTAAAATATATAAATAAAAAGACCTAAATAAAAAGATAAATGAATAATTAATTAAATAATGTAAATGGATTAAGAAATTAAATAAAAAATAAAATTATGTTAAACAAATAAGTGTTCCAATTTTCAATTCGTTTGAACCGGTGCGAAAATCTTAATTTTCTTATCATTTCATTATAAATGGTCGTAGTGAATTTTTGGCTCTAAGGCCTTTTAATAAGCACCCTAAGAGATACCTAAAACTAAATAAAGAGTCTTAGGGTGCTCGTTGAAAAGTCTTAGAGCTAAAAATTCATTATGACTATTGAAGATAAAATGATAAAAAAAACTAGATCTTTGCACCGATTCAACCGGATTGAAAATCAAAACACTTAAATAATATTAAATAAATAAAAGTGAAAAAAATATAAAGATATTAAAATAAATAAAGGAGAAATAAGAAAAATTAGGATTGGGGTATTTTCTGGGGGTATTTTTGGAAGAGGCAGGGTGGGGTCGGGGGGTGTATGTGTCGGGGGGGTGCAAGAAGAGATTTACGCGGATGAGACTTAAGAGTCTTGATCCCAAGGGATTCCTCCCAAGATGTCTATATAAATATCACACCGCCATATCACAAAGATATGCAAAAACAATACGAAACTCATACTCAGTCCATTCTATCCATATCTTGACTAATTTAGGCATCGGAGGGGTGATGACGACAGCCATGCTAGTGCCCATAGTTTACCGTTTCTATTTTGCATGTCGTTGGTCGAGCACGTTTGGCGGACCGCTTCGCCAGCTGGAGGATCAGATGGACGGTTGAGGAACCCCTCCTCCGAAGGTAACCAAAAACCGCTTCATCACAATTATAATTTGATCACGCAACCTCACTGTGTATCTCTCTGACATGCTCTCTCCTACCATCTCTGTGTTGCCCTCACCTCACCTCCCCAGCTCCCTCCCTATCTTGCTGGAGCCTCGTCATAGGCGGGCCCGGGCTCCTGTGTGCACACCTCCCAATAACCAATTTTCCGTTATTTTTACTTCTATAGTGTGAGGGATTATTCTTCTAAAAAAGCCACTGACTTTCCCTCTAAAAATAAGTCAAACAAACTCACAAAAAAAATGAAAATAAGCCAATGAGCCACTTGTTTCGTCTTTATTCCAAAAAAATTGGATTTCGGTCAAAATTTTTTACTTTTTAGATTCCTCTCGTCGTGAGGATGCAATAATCCCCAAAAAATTGACAATAAGTCACGTGATACGAAAAAAATTTGAATAAGGACAAAAAATAAGCCACTTTGGCTTATTTGTCCGAACACCCCCTGAGTCTTGTTTGTAGAAATTTGAAGAATGGTCCCCTCAAAATTTTGTGATTAGCATGTAAGGACGATATTTGTTGTTAATTTATGAAAATATGTGATTTGGTCCCTGCATTAAGAATCTTGAGTTTTGTCACTTGCCGTGGAAGTTTGGCTCCCTCCCAAGGAGTAGCCTGGACTGCTTTACGCTCACTGATTTTTGCGCCCCTCTAGATGCTGAGATAACAGGAGTATTTATAGGCTCAACTATTGGAGCCTTCTTTAACCTTCTTTCATTAAGAAAACAAAAGGGTGGTCGTTGGGAGTTCCATTATACTTGAGGTGGTGGTTGGTCGTGGATTTGAGCACAAAATAAAAACATTATTTCTTTCCGAGAGAAGCCGCATGCAATCTCGGCTGTCCAAACGTATTTTGGACGATTAAAATTGAAAACAATATCTTAACGATAATAGATATCGATTACTGTTAGGATATTGTTTTCAATTCGGATCGTCCAAAGCACTTTTGAACGGCCGAAATTGAGTGCCGTAAATCTTATTTATGACTCGACTGTCGTAAATTTTATTTACGACTCGACTCCTCCGTAAATAAAATTTTCTCTTTCTTTCCAGCAAGACTGACTTTTGTCTTCTTATTTTTCTTTTATCAGAATGATTCTACTTGGATTTAAAGTGTCTAGGAATCTCTAGCAAGGGACAATTTGGTGGGAGGCAATTAAAGGATGATTCAAGAACATGCATGTTCTTTGTTTGGTCATTAATTTATCAAAGTTTGAAAATGGCTCCCTTCTTTACTTAACAAGGAAGTACTCAAGCAAAAAGTAGATCAAATGCCCAAAGAGCTGAACAAGGATGGGTACTTTTGCGGATCAAAAAACCAAAGGATGGGTACTTTATTTATTTATTATTTTTATGAACAGGAATGGGTACTTTTGACTGTTTGGACATTGCCCTGACCACGTGCCAACCACCAATGGTTCAGTTGCTCCATCTCTCAGACTGGCTTTCTTTCCAATCTTCTCCGGAAAAATTCAACAAAAAATTAATTTCGAGTTACATGGAGCTCTACTAGCATCATTTTGTACGTTTACGAAACGATTAATGTTCCTTTAATAAAAGTGACGAAGAGGCCATTCCGGTTTTGAAAAAAATGGGATTTAGAAAAAGAAGGTAAATTCAAGGTCAAAAATCATGTATTTACGTAAATAATTTTTCTACTAATATGGATCTTGTTTGATAGATCTCATTGAGATCTTTAATACGGTGCAAAAAAAATTAAAAAATTATTTTTTATTTTCGTTATATTTGAGTTTGAAATTTGGAAAAAATGGAGTTTTGGAAAAAGAAGGGAAACTGGAACGGCTCCGAAATCCGTCTTACCGCTTTGTGCGCTTCATGTCACACAGCACCGATGTTCTCTTTCGAATAGAGATAAAATGAGTTCAAAATTGATTCATCACTGTTGATTCAGGGCTTCCTTGTTGGGAGGATAAAGGAGGGGAGAAGGGAGGGAGGGGGAGAAGGAAAAAATGTGTTTGTTGGTGGGAAAAGGAAGGGGAGGAGAGGGAGAGCTTATCCCCTCGGCTAACAAAACTTGTCACGTTAGAATTAGCTTATTCTGGTGTAGGGATGGCAACGGGGCGGATCGGAGGTGGATATTGCAATATCCGAATCCGAACCTTCCACCCGACCTTCGAATCCGCCCCGAACTCCGAACGGAGAACAGAGATCCAAACGGAGATCCGAATTTTAAAAAAAAAACCCCAGGTTTTTTTTCAAAAAGAGTATTGGGGGACAGATCGGGGTGGATCGGAGACCGATTTTTGATCAAAAAAATAGATTTTCAGATATTTGGTGACAGATCGGGGCGGATCGGGGATGGAGATCGGATTCGGGGCCGATTGGGGCGGCGGGCGGGGGCAAACTTACCTCCGAATCTAACCTGAACTCCGAATTTTTTTTGAAAACTAAATCTGAATCTGCTCCGATATCCGAAAAATCCAATCCGTTCGGGATGGATAACAGATCAGATACAGACGGATCGGCCGAGACGGCCATCCCCATTCGGGTGGGAAAAAAGACCAAATTACTCATTAAATCATTTTATATTCTCGATGAAATGATTAAATAAAGGCAACCAAGTAATTTATCATATTATCAACTCTCATCCACCTATATGAACTACTATCCAAATCAAGTATTAGGTAATCCCTCTTATAACATATCCCTTCTTATTCACCATTCTTCCTTATTTACCTAAAACTTTATTTGTCTGACAAGTGAGCCATTAATGTTTTTCTCTTACATTTCTCGAATCTATCTCTTACACCATGAGTTATTACGGAGTGACCACGAGCACTACTACGTAACGCTCCCAACACTTTTTACAATCCCTTGGGTCAACAAGATTTCTCTTTAATGTTGTTATCCTTCGTGTTTATTTTTTGGTATGTAGTAGTTGTCAATGCGTTAATGAGCTGATTCTTGTGTCAAAACATCTTATATGAACACCTCACATCATCCACGTCATTTTTGGGCCTACAATAAGGCATAATTTCTCCGGAGAATTTTTTTTGGTGTTGGATGGGTATTTCTACGTGATACTCGTTTGGAACATTTGGACCGTTCAATACATTTTTAAATAGTTTGAATTGGAACTTTCTCTTTCCTCTAATCCCATTATTTTCTTTTTATTTTTTTTTCTCCAAATCAGAGCCGTTTAAAAATGATGCAATAGACGATTTTGATACGCTGAACGGGCACATTCGGCACACGGCACTGAATTTTTTCCCCATTTCCCCCCTACTCTCCCCTTCCTCGTGACGTCTCTTCCTTCATGCGCCTATACCCCCTCGGCCCTCACACTGTCGTTACGATCTTCAGTCCCTCTTTCTCTCCTATCGCTCTCTCTCTCTCTCTCTCTCTCCATATCGTCTTCTCAGTGACCCCCTCCGTCATTTCATTCCCCACTACCAAAACCCTAATCTAACTCACTCCAAACATCCCTAAACCCAAACCCTAACCCTAACCCTAACCCTAACTCCCTCCAATGGATTCTCACGGTAACAACCTCTACGACACGGCCTCGCAGCCCGACTCGGCCGCCGACGCCTACACCTTCCTCGAATTCAACACCCAGGGCGGAGTCGGCGACGACGACGACGTCGCCTTCTCCTACCCCGAATTCCAAGAGCTCTCCCAGCCAATCCGCTCCGCTGCCTGGCCCACGCCCTCCGATTCTGTGTCAGTATCCGATTCTGCGGCACCCGAGAGAACGGACCGGGCCTCCTCCTCCGGCCACCAGTCGGACGCCTCCCCGGTCTCCGCCACGTCCGGAGGCGGCGGCGCGGGGGTGAAGGGGAGGAGTCATAACCAGGCGGCCGCGGTGGACGCGCTGGCGGCAGGGATGAGCGGGTTGAATTTCGAAGAGACTGGCGGGGATGATGAGGGTTTTGAGTATGGGAAGGGCGGTTACGCGGAGCACGCGTGCAGGTACTGCGGGGTAACGAACCCGGCGTGCGTGGTGAGGTGTAACGTGCCGTCGTGCCGGAAGTGGTTCTGCAATTCCCGGGGGAACACTTCGGGCTCGCACATAGTGAACCATCTGGTGAGTGGAAGCATTTTGTAGATAAAATTTATGAAAATGATGTCTCTGATATTTAGGGTTCATTTCCGCTAAACTGTATGGACTACATGCTAATGACAATGGTCAAGTTATTTTCACTAAATGGTATGTATGTGAGGAGAATGACATGCCTTGAAATCTATGAAAACATGGGCTTTAGTCCATTTAGTCCAGCAGAAACACACCCTTAATTTCTTCATGTGTGTATGCATTTCTGCATGTTTGTAGCGGTTGGTTTGGGGTACCCAGTTCGGGGGGGTGGGGGGTGTACCCAGTTCGCAAAGCACCTGCATATGCCGGGGGTTGGTGAAGAGTTGATGCACACAACTGCCTTAGCCCTGCAAGAAGAGAGAGGCTATTTCTGAGAATCGAACCATGTCCTTTAGGCCACAATGAATGTAATGTGGACTGAAGAACTTTTTTGGAGTCCGGGATGGAAATTTTTGAAAAGTGCATCGAAAGAGATAAATGATAATAGGCCCCATCCCTATGTCAAGGAATGAAGTGAAAGTTTCAGAACATCCGAGTTTCCTGCATTTTTTTCTTTTCGCTGCATGAAACCACGCCTTAAACATTTCTCATCGTTTTTACTCGGAACTTGTACCGTAAAGAATGCAAGATTTTGTAGGAATTTGATTTTTCAACTACTTTTATCATAATTAGACAGTTATATTTTATAACTTTCTTACATTTCGTTTGCTTTAAAATGCACTTTCCTGCACATGACAACTGAATGGAGCCATAAGGATCTTAAACCTATTTGAATAGGTTATGGAAGTGGTTGTAAGGCTTGTGTATGTCTGTGACTGTCCGATATCAGCTGCATGCAAGGAAGCAATCTGAGAACGTATAATTCTTGCGACACATCATTAATCACATAGGGAGACAAGTTGGTTGCAATAATGTAAGGGAAAGGTGTGGTCTGTAGTCTGTTGATCCTTTAAGAATCAAGGCTGGTAATATGATAGCAGCTTATGGGAAGTAAAATTTCTCCCCTTGATGGAGTTGGATATATCTGTTTCACTTTCCTTTGCTTTAGATGCAGTTTCTTGCATATGGAGCCATAATGATCTTAAACCCATTTGCATAGGTTACTCAAGTGGTTGTAATGCTTATACATGTCTGTGACTGTTTGTCTGATATCAGCTGCATGCAATGACATAAATCCATGAACTGATAACCATAAAATTCTTGTGACACAGCCTATAATCACATAGGGAGATTAGTTGGATGCAAAAAATTATTCTGGGAAGCAAAATTTCTCCCCTTGATGGAGTTGGATATAGTTGAATGTTTAGTTTTATGTTTTCATTTCTCCCCTTCGTGGAGTTGGATATGAAGTACATCCTTAACTTTGTGGATTATTGCGGTTCTAATACTGTGTTTTTTTGAAGTAGTCGAACTACAAATTAAACATTTAGTACAACGGGGAAGAACTTAGACCAAAATCATCCTGTTGCTTTTGTCAACCTGCAATATGGTTCTCTCCAATTTGAACTTCAGAGATGATTGATGGAGTTGTATATTTGCTTGACTTTAAGGGCGCATAGACTAATCAATCTTCTGAATTTGAGACCAAATTCTGCCTTGAGATTTGGAAGAAATTTCTTATGGGTTGCATTCGAAGGCAACTTAGACCAGCCTTCATCTACTGGGATGACTTCACTCTTAGAGTGCCACTGGACTGATGCTATTTGTGCTGGAGATCGCGAAACATTTCCGTCTACAGCACTGCAAGGAGGTGGAGAACCTTTTGGTGCATTTGAATTTGTTCTTGAGGGCCTTGCGTGATACAACTTTGTTTGTCTTGATGGACCACGATTCTTGCAGTCTGGGCTGGTTGAAGAACTTTTGGTCTTGCTTAATTTACATGCAGCTTTAATAGGGTTTCATGCTTCTTGTTATGATTAAAGTGCTTGAGGGATACTCATATTTAAATTTAGAAGATAAGTGATTATACAGTTTGCTAGTTTCAGATGAATTCCTTTTTTGATTTGTTTATTTACTTAGATGTTTCACACTTCCACTTTGTTTATTTCTGAAACAGTGTTCTATGTTGTTCGTAGGTTCGAGCTAAGCACAAAGAAGTTTGTCTTCATAAAGATAGTCCCCTGGGAGAAACGATCCTTGAATGTTACAATTGTGGATGCCGAAATGTTTTCCTTCTTGGATTTATATCTGCCAAGACAGAGAGTGTTGTCGTTCTTCTGTGCAGGGAACCTTGTCTTAGTGTCAATGCATTGAAGGACATGAATTGGGACCTGAGTCAGTGGTGTCCACTCATTGATGATAGGTGTTTTCTGCAGTGGCTTGTTAAGGTTGCTACTTTATTTTCCCCATCTTTTCATTTTGTTCCTTTTTTTTTTTGGTAAAGTGGGATTTTATTACCAAGAAGAGACAAAATACAAGATAACAAAGGGGCATACCCCCGTAAACAGATGAACTACACAGGTGTAGGACACTCAAATCAAACAAAAGCCCTATAAATCAACTACAAATTTTTTTCCGAAATATTCCAAGCTGTACACAAAGCTTTGTTGACATGGTTGCCTACTTTCCTCAAAGAGCAGACTCTATCCCACACATCCTTCATAATCTGATCAGTAACACTCTCAGGGAATGGCTGCTTGTTGCCAAAAATGCACTCATTTCTAGCCCCCCAAATGTGATAAACAGCCCCTGCCATAGCCAACTTATGTAGAGAGGAAGGGAACCTAGATTTCCTGAGATGATGAATAGCCCAGTCAAGCTCTTGAGTCCAACCACATGGACTTCTACACCTACCAAACTTCTGCAGAATTTTGGCCCAGGCTAAAGCTGATTTCATTTTGTTCTTGTCTGTAACTATTAATAATTCCTCAGAATTGCTGACTGTTTGCTCTTGACAGGTCCCATCTGAACAGGAACAGTTGAGGGCGCGCCAAATCAGTGCCCAACAAATAAATAAGGTTGAAGAACTATGGAAGACCAATCCTGATGCTACCCTGGAAGATCTTGAGAAGCCTGGTGTGGATGATGAACCTCAGCCTGTTGTCTTGAAATATGATGATGCTTATCAGGTACCTAATTTCTTTACACTAAGTTGCTGTGAGTTGGTGTTGTACATATTTTGAACGTCTTTGCAGCATGAAAATTCTCTGAAAGAGTTGTACACCGTTAATTATGTTTCTAAATCAGTTTCTACTAACAACTTCCTGCTGATGCATTCTCTCAATTGCAGTATCAAAATGTTTTTGCACCACTTATCAAGCTTGAAGCTGATTACGATAAGGTATGGATGATGGTTAATCTTTTTCATTGCTTCTCTTTCCCTCTTTCATTTTGGGTTTAGATATCTGATCTTCTAAAGCATTTATTGTTCCACTGATAGTGTTTTATTTTGTCGCATTGATCAATGACGTCAAACCCGTTATCAAAACTGTGCTCCAGTGGGAATATACAGTGCCACCTTACATAGATTGGTTTTCTGTTTTTGTTGTAGATGATGAAAGAATCTCAAAGCAAAGACAACCTCACAATACGGTGGGATATTGGTCTCAACAAGAAGCGTGTTGCATATTTTGTTTTTCCAAAGGTGCTTCACTCTCAACTAGGGTCATCTTATATTTTGCATTCCAATTCCACTTACATTTACCTTTTACTTCGTTGTGGTCCCCATCTTTTAAATTGGTTACTCTCTGGTAAAAAATTGCTATTAGTGACAAAAGGACACTTTATCTTGTTGTAGGAAGATAATGAGTTGCGTCTTGTACCTGGTGATGAGTTGCGGCTACGTTATTCAGGAGATGCAGTTCATCCGGCTTGGCAGTCAGTGGGGCATGTGGTAAGTACCCTTTTTGCTTAGTCGTAATCCCTTTGTTTCTTGCTCGTTATTGATTATTTATTGTGGAATTTCTATGGGTATGACAGGTTAATTTTCTTGTTTCAGATAAAACTAACCGCACAAGAGGAGGTTGCCCTTGAGCTGCGGGCCAGTCAGGTAGCTTGGTGATTAACTTTGGTACCTTGAGGTTGCTTTGAGTGATGTCTTTTTCTGGCCCTTATTGTCTATATGTTTTGCAGGGAGTTCCTGTTGATGTGAACCATGGTTTTAGTGTTGATTTCGTGTGGAAGAGCACAAGTTTTGATCGGATGCAGGGGGCAATGAAAACTTTTGCAGTGGATGAAACAAGTGTTAGTGGGTGGGTTGGCTATTATGTGTTGTTTCAGTCTCAAGTCACTTCTTTTTTTTTGCTATTGACAACAGAGAATTCTTAGCAGTTGAGCTTTCAAATGGTTACCGCATGCAGGTACATTTATCACCACTTGTTGGGCCATGAAGTCGAGGTTCAGATGGTTCGTAATACATTGCCTCGGCGATTCGGTGCACCCGGCCTACCAGAGCTTAATGCATCTCAAGTAAGCTGTCTGACTATGTTTTCTTTTGATTTGTTATTATTGAATACTATGCCGTAAATAATGTACATATTTGTTTTGCATCTTTACTGTCTCACTATCTCTCTCTTCTCCCCACCCTTTTTTGCAGTTTATGTGTGGGAGATTATTTGACAATAGTTCCTAATTATGTTGCAATCTAACACAAGAGCATCTCCAACCCACTAGGCAAATGAGCCCTCTTAGCAAAAATGGCTAGCCCAACCCACTTTTCTTTGCTCAAGTGGGCTCTCTGTATGGTTAAGCATTCGGCCTCAGTCCAACTTCTCTGGCTACATTTATCTAGCTTGTAGAGGCTAAGCAAATAGTACGGAGTGCCCACATTACTCCATCTCACTCTACAAAATACAAAGCCAATCTTGATGTATGATTCTATGAACGGATAGCAGAGTAGGATTGGAGTATGTAGATGAATAAGTGAATAGGAAAAATAAAAAGAAGGGTTGCAGATGCTTTAAGAATGTCGGGTGAGTGTATGGATTGTGTAAGTACTATATCTCTATTAAGAACTTAAGTGTAGGAGAATTGGTATTCTATTTGATTTATGTTGTGACCCAAGTATTTAAGTCAAGAATGGAGGTTGGTTGTGTTTATGTCTTTCATTGCTCGTCATAAATTGCCGAGGCAAATCTCAACAGCATCCTTGCTTTTAGTAGCTCTAGGGCAGTTTCTGAAACGAGCCTTGATTTCTGGCTTTATATATATATATATATATGTTGCAATTGATGTTAGAAAATGTGGCATGCTTACACTTGGATGTACTTGGGTGTTAGAAAATTCAAGGCTATATGAGCGCAAAGTGGCTGCCATCTGATTTGAACATACAACTTCATGGCTAGGAGACCATGTTTTAACCTCTGAACTAGTGGACGCATTTGGAGTAGCTCGCTCTGTTACGAAAATGATGAGCATGTGCCAGAAGTTTACCAAGAGAATGAAGAAATAATAACCAAATCTTGCTTTTACAATGAACTTGAAATTGACAGACTGCCAGTTGGCCTAGTTCTACATGAATATATATTCCCACGAAATGTCTGTAACTTTATTTTCTAGAATCCCTAACAAGCAAGTGTAAGCACAATGGGTGGGCAATAACAATGAGATGGTTTTTAGTTAAAAGGAAACGATAATACAATAGCAAATTACGTTGTTTTGCGCACTCCGAAACGTGGTAGCCCTTCGTTCCAAGATGATAAATTTAGTGATCCGCAACAATCCCCAATATTTTCTAGCCAAAAAATTAACCGTAAAGGTAAAAATGTAGAGAGACTGAAATTTGGGCAAGAGAAAATGTAAAAAATCGATCGTTATGCTCATATATTTGTGTTTTGATTGAATAAGTTAAAAAACTAATTCTTGTTCTATTGGATGTTTATTGCTTGGAAGTGTAAGTTCTAATTTTGTTATGCCTAAAAGCTTATCCCTAATGTACCACAATTTAGGCTGGGTATTGCAAAGAATCACATGTAGTCATTTTAATCTAAAAGATAAATTCACATACAATGTGGGTGGAGCTGAGATTTGGATTTAGAGTGCTTGGATAAATATTGCCAAGGCTTTTGGCTTATTGTTGCCACACCCACTTCCTTCCAAGTCACTCTTTTGTGCACCACTGCTATTTTTTTCTTGCTCACACTTGTATTTTTCACATGTCCTTGAGAGTTATTATTTGTGGTTAACGGTGGCGTTTCAAAGGTCTTGACTTTGTTGTATATTACTAGGTTTTTGCTGTGAAAAGCGTCCTTCAGAAGCCAATTAGTTTAATTCAAGGTCCACCTGGCACTGGAAAAACTGTGACTTCTGCAGCAATCGTATATCATATGGCCAAACAAGGCCAGGGGCAGGTAAACTCAGTTGCAATTTTCTCATTTATGGAAATATGATTTATGTTTACACGCCTTAGCTGATAATTTGTACCCATCAGGTTTTGGTTTGTGCTCCAAGTAACGTGGCTGTTGACCAGCTAGCTGAAAAGATCAGTGCAACCGGATTGAAGGTACATCCATTGTTTTATTGACGGTAAAGCCGTATCCTTGCCTTTTAGATTTCCATTATCGGGATACTTGGTGCCACTAGCTGGAGGCTGGAAATGCACTGAGCTGAGCCATTTACCCTGGCTATCTGGGCTCCGCCCAATCAGCTTGAGAATGTATTTGGGTTAACCTTGAATGAGTGCCTTGGGTCAGGTTTTACTCAACCATGAGGTTGATGAGTACCTTGGGTCAGGTTTTATTCAACCATAAAAGAAAGGGAAATATGTGAGAGAAATTGCAATATTCCCAAGTACTTAGAGAGTTGAATTAATAAAAAAAGGATAAAATTATACAAAACGAGTTGCATCATAAATTATTTAGTTGGTTTGTTTCACTAGTTGATAACTTGATATCAGATTTCTTTTCTTTGCCCAAAGTTACTTGTGAGATGGCTTCTTTTTGTGTTTGATTTTCAATGTTCAGTTCTCTTTCCTATTTGTGGTGGTACAGAAAATTGTATGTACTTGGGGCTTGTATAAAGGTGGAAATAAATGATGTGGTTAGATTTAGACGGCTTGGAGACATGTATTTCAGGCAACCCATTTGATATGGTTGCCAAAATCCAAAGCTCTTCAGGGATTAGGCACTATAAGAATGAGAGCTCATTTGATTACGCAGGTAAAGCAATCTGACCTCCACATGTTACCGACAGAAATGAGCTCATGCCCGAGTCTGTTCCAGCCAAATTTATAAATATAACTTGGAGTGTTGAACTGGCAATCTGCAATCATTGTCAGTTTGAGTGTGTTTAATCATTGCAATCATTGTAGCTCAATGAACAGAGTAGCCTTGTCATGATAATGCTCGACCTCTTCAAAACAGTCATTTAAAAGTACTCTAAACCCAAATAAATAAACAAGCGAATAAAAAATAAAATAAATCCTCAGCAACAACACCTTGGGATGTTGATTTTCTGTTTTTTTATTCCCTTGCTTTCTGTTCCTTGATACGAGGGTTCTATTCTGATGGATGTCCCCAAAACGTTTTTATAATTATCTTCTATGTAAGTGGGATTTGTTCGTGTAGAATAAACTTTGGTCTTTTGTGGATTTCCAATAGACATTCAATCTATGTATGTATGTTTTAACATGAAGACAAATGCTGACCAGGCCAAACTGTAAACCTGAATGCATTGTTTGTCTGGTGTGGGATTGAGGTTCATTCCGTAGCAGTAACATAGATATGTTGTATAGGCAGAATAGGAATTCTTTTCATTTCAATTATTATTTGGTGATTTTATGTCAAAGCAGTCATCTGATGTCTAAACATATTAGTTGAATGTGATATTAGATCCAATCAGTCTGGAATAACTTGATGAATTTCAAAAGGTAGGACTAACTGAAAGTCAATAGTGAATTCTGGCCAGTGGCCACTTCTTGGGTGATGTTAATGGTGTTACAACTCTTTTTGCTAAAGGTTTAGCAACATCACTGTTTTATTGTGTTTTTGATGCATTATACAAAACCTTGTTTTGTGTGTTTTTTACTGGTATGATTTACACTTCTTCATTGATGTGTCTTTTAAACAAAACCAGGTTGTTAGGTTATCTGCAAAGTCGAGGGAAGCTGTAAGTTCTCCCGTTGAGCATTTAACCCTTCACTATCAGGTTTGCTAATTTGTTAATTGTTTAAATTTTTTACTGCATTCTGCTTTCTTTAGCCTCTGTAATTCAAGAATTCTTACATTGTTTTACTGCAGGTTCGGCATCTTGACACATCTGAGAAGAGTGAACTTCACAAGTTACAATTACTGAAAGATGAACAAGGTGAGATTTGGGTAGTTATCACGGTTCTCCAGTAAAATATTGTCAGGTGTGCTGGTCTTTTGTGAACTCACTATTAGGAGATTGTTATGCTGAGCTTTAACCCTCTTAATCAGTCGAGGTTAGGCCCTTAGTCAAAAGTGTGGACCGGGAGCAAGAGCACAAGATTGTCTTCATTAGAAGTATCTTGATACCATATGCACAGAGAGTGACATCAATATATTTGTTGTGGAGTTTTAATTGCGGATGCATGTGATTGGTGGTTTTTTTTTTTAAAAAAAAAAAAAAACAGTATTGTAATTCCATTGTCTTTTTCACTACTTGTAAATAAATAAAAGTAAGCCCCAAGATAGTCCAGCATTTAAAGCCTTTTCCCTCTATTGGTAATTAATACCTGTGGGAACAATTTCCTTCAAATTGGTAATTAATGCCTGTGGGAACAATTTCCTTCAAATTTCCTGGCTTGGGCAGCTCTGGCACAAGCTGCTCCTTGAGGCTAGTACATGTGGCGACGAGTAACTTGCCTCAACCAATTCACGAATTTGAGATGTTTGTTCTCCCAATTCATGAATCAGTTGGTGATTCATCAGCACAGCTATTGTAAGTGTGTGGCTTAGGTGGGGCCTTGGTGTGCCAAAGCTCAGCCCAAAGTAAATATATGCTATGGGAGTCAGAACTCAGCTGTTTAAAAACTATGTCCCACTAGACACAACCCAAACTCAGATGTTCTACGCACTTAAGAGTTCAGGCTTAGTTTGGGCTGGCCCATACTACTCAAACGTGATTCTAATCTGCTTCTTGTCCAATATCAGTGTTTCATCCAAGCCAGCGGATCAGACATATAGGCCATGTTCGGGTTGGGTCTCTAGACCCAAACCTTCTCTCTTGCACACGGTCCCCAAAAACTTTTCTCCCTAATTATTACTCTCATTTCTCTATCTCTCTCCTCCCAAATCCCAAATCCAAAATCCCAAACCAAACGAGCTCTTAGTATAACCTTCTCATAGTTGTTGTTCTTGTAGTCACATTTCTGTTCACATCGTTTGCCAAACCTGTGGTTTGGAAATTCCTTTTAAGTAGAACTTTGTAAACCCTTACTAATTATGAGTGATTACTTACCACTTTGGAATTGAAAAAAAAATGTTCATAAAGAGGAGAGCGAGCAGATCAGTCATTTTGGGCATGTTTGATTCCCTGGACTAGAAGGGGGGATTGGGTTAGGGGAAACATGGGGACTCACATGTGCCCTCTTTATTTATGGTCTGGTATTTGTTGCTCATGGTATTAAGAGAGTAGAGATGGCAATTACCTCCAAAATTGTTCACATTGTTTGTCAAATGTATGTTGTGGTGCCTTATCAGTAGGACTTTGTAAACCATCACTACTTAGTACTTATGAGTGATTATATCACAAAAAGGAGAAATGGTGGCTCACTTTAACGGAATTCCCACTACAATGCATCTCCTGAATTCTTTTTGCTTTTGCAATAACATGGGCAATCCAAGTCAATCCCACTTTATGTATGACATTTTTATGTGCTTATAGATTTTTTGATAGAGGTGTATAGATGCAACTAATCTGGACTTATATGTTTGTTGGCTGGTGTGCATATTTGGTATTGGTATGTTATGCCTGTCATGACCTGGATTTACATTAATATGGTGCCTTTTACGCATACAGGAGAATTATCCAGCAGTGATGAGAAGAAGTATAAATCTCTGAAGCGAGCAACGGAGAGGGAGATATCTCAAAGTGCCGATGTCATTTGTTGCACTTGTGTTGGTGCTGGCGATCCTCGATTGGCTAATTTTAGATTTCGTCAGGTTGGTTTGTGAGCCTTTGTCAATTACAAAGGTTATGCTGATCTTTTTTGCTCTGGTTTATAGGTTTCTTTGGCTAATTTATAGGTCCTTATTGATGAATCTACTCAAGCAACTGAGCCGGAGTGTCTTATTCCCTTGGTTCTTGGAGTGAAGCAGGTAGTCACTGAAACAACTTTCCATGTGCCATTTTTTAGTTTGTTTGCTATCTGTGTCGGTTTCTGATAAAAATTTCTTTATTAGGTTGTTCTCGTTGGTGACCATTGCCAGCTTGGTCCAGTCATAATGTGCAAAAAAGCGGCTCGTGCTGGACTAGCCCAGTCTCTATTTGAGCGCCTTGTGCTACTTGGTGTCAAACCAATTAGATTGCAGGTAGTAGATCTTTCCAGTGCTAGGCGTTTTTTGTTATATACTTTTGAGTAAGTCTAATAAGATAACATGTCGTACAACAATGTGCATAGCATGCATACACGGCACTGCGCCACGCGTGATTGGGTGGGTCATTGTTTTTCTTCTTGAACCCAATCATGAATCATCAATAAGGTGATGCCGCATTCGCATGTTGTGCACAATGTTGTATAAGATAATATGTTTTGTTGTTTGGGTAAGCCGGAACCATCCCACCAACCACTACCTTAGGTCCCGTGGCCGCACTGGAATCCGGAGCCCACCACTACAACCATTTCATTCAAGCTTTCTTTTGTAGGGAGGTTGGTCCAAATGATTTTGCTATTAGTGGGAGTCAAACTAGAGACTCTTGCTTATAAGGCACTTACAACTTGAGCTAACCTTTTGGGAATATGTTGCGTTGTAAGCCTATTCATTTCTTTCTATTCCGTGCTGAAAAGGACCATTGTTTCGTATGCTTGTTTGCTGCTTCTATTCCATTGTGGATTGCTTTTGATCTTGTTAAAGAAATCTTATGACTTGTGGTAATCCATATACAAGTATTTTACCCTCGTATAGTCTTGAGGACACTTAAAGGCATGACTGTTTGGTCAAGGATATAAATGGTAGGGGATTACATTGTATCCTGTGTTCCCCCTGTTATCAGTGTACCTCTACTAGCTCTCTATTTTTGAACCTATCTGCTACTACCCAAATGTGACAACATGAAGCTCTTGTTTCTTGTGCTCTTGAATTCCAGGTTCAATACCGTATGCATCCAGCCCTTTCAGAATTTCCTTCTAATAGCTTTTATGAAGGCACTCTTCAGAATGGAGTGACCATCAATGAAAGACAAACATCAGGCATTGATTTCCCTTGGCCTGTGCCAAACCGTCCAATGTTCTTTTATGTTCAGGTATAACCAACTTTTTAATTTTTTGCAGTATAGCCACTCTTTTTATTATTGGGGCAGAGAAATCGGAAAACAATGTCAAATGCCAAGAAAGTTTCTTTTTAGGCATTTGACACTTTGTCAAAGGCTCAAAGTTTTCTGTTGTTTGGGGAATGGATTTTTTATTGAGTGGTGGTGTGTGGGTTGTATTAGCTTTAGCGGTGATTAATCTATTTTGGGACATTGCGTACTTTTGTTTTCTTCTTTTATTTCATTGTATCTAGGTTGTTTCCCTCTGCTGTTACGATACCAATTTCCATGATTGGGGGAAAAAACCATGTATAAAAACGATGTTAAGATAATCATACATATGAGTATGAGACAAGACATTTGCCTTCATCACAAGAGACACGGGTTCAAATCCCATGAGTCTTTAAGATTTGTATATCGCGTAGTATACCCTGTTAAAAGTTTTCTTGGAAATTTAAAGAGTGAAAGAGTAAGAGCACTGTTGGAAAACTTCAGTTTAAGACTTCAAGTATCCAACACTTCGACGCCTAGTATACTTTCTACATAGATTAAGTAAAAACTGGAATGATGTGAAACCATTGAGTTCGTTGGACTGCACTCTTAACATCTTAATGTCAGAAAAGTTTTTTTCAATGTACTCCCTCTGTCCCACTTTGTTATGCCTTTATTCCTTTTTGGGATGTCCCAAAATGATTTGCTTGTTTCAAAATGTTCCAATTTTGGATGTCCATATGACCATATTACCCCTCATTTCTCCTTCCCAAATTCATATTTTGAACTTGATTTGAAAGGAAAGTGGAGCAAATTAATGACATGACAAGAAAGTTGACAAAAAGTCTGAAGTTACAAAGGGGTAAAATGGTAAAATTGACAGAGTCAATGTAACTATGATCTTTCCTTAAATTACGTGAAAGTCAAAATACACGCAACAAATTGGGACGGAGGGAGTACTAGCTTAGAAGATGTATTTTGCAATTTTAATTCAGAGGCCTTTTCAGAGATCATTTACTATAAGAACCGACTTGAAAATTAGATTAGGTCCCCTCAATTTGTTCGTTATAATATATTGCAACATTTGAGGGCTAGGCTTGTATAGTTTGCAGCCGTTTATATTAAGCTTGGGTATTAGATTTCTGCCTCAGCAGTCTTATCTTGTCAGTGCATATACCCCAAAAACTGTTATAGGCTGTTTGCAGACATCCGGGATCTGATTTGCAAAAAACATGTTTAATGTATCTTGGTGGAGTGGGGCAGACTTGCTCTGATTCTTTGTCACACTCTCGTTTAGGTGTTTTTTTTTAACGGGCTTATTTATTTTTAAAGATGGGACAAGAGGAGATAAGTGCTAGCGGAACATCCTATCTTAACCGTACAGAGGCTGCAAATGTTGAAAAGCTTGTGACTACGTTTTTAAGGAGTGGTGTGGTTCCTAGTCAGGTTTGCCTATTCATCTCGTTTGTTTCGGTTTTCAGTTTGTATTCAGTCTATGATGTTTTTTGTGCTTACTATTTTGCAGATTGGGGTTATTACACCTTATGAAGGACAACGAGCATATATTGTAAACTATATGTCCAGAAATGGTGCTCTCAGACAGCAACTTTACAAGGAAATTGAGGTATTATATGGATATGAGTCATATGACTTGTTGCATAGAGTTGGAATTGAATCCTTCAATGAAAATTCTCCATATAATGATTCTTTCCAGGTTGCCAGTGTAGATTCATTCCAAGGAAGGGAGAAAGATTACATTATTTTGTCCTGTGTACGAAGCAATGAACATCAGGTCGGTTGATGTCTTTGCGTTGCCTCTCTCTTTGTTTAGAATCTTCTTGTAGTTAAGAGGTTCTGCCATGGTGGTACTGGGGCGTTGAAACTTCCCTCTGTAAAGCTTCTAAAGTGCTTTTATGTAAGTCTGTTGGTTCGATTTGTGTTTTTGCCTAACTGAGAGATCTTAGGGATATAGAAACTATCTTGTGAGTACAAGCAATAATTTCAGAATATAGGGACATGTCAAACATGCCCAATTTACAAGTTGTATCAGTTTGGTTGTATATTTTAAAACAGGCTTTAGATGGAAATTGTGGCATTGAGGGGAGTGTCTTGGAACCCATTTCTCTAAGTCTATGGGGACTAGTAAAAACTTAGCTCATTATCAAACATTTCCTAAAAATAGGGTATGTTCACACAACCTTCAAATTTATGCATGCACACATCATCCCCAAGGTCCTCCACATATTGTTTGTTTGTGGCTCCTGTTTTCATATTCATTTTTGCTTTGTCCCATATGCCTGCTGGATATAGTTCTTTTGTTTGTTGAACTTGAATAGCCATTGTTTGATTCACATAACAACTGAGCTTACGTTACCTTGTTTTGTCATACACGACTTGAAGGTGATACTTATAGGTTGCTTCTTTTTACCTAGGGTATTGGATTCCTTAACGATCCTCGAAGGCTTAATGTTGCACTGACTCGAGCCCGTTATGGTATTGTCATCTTGGGGAACCCTAAAGTTCTAAGCAAACAGCCACTGTGGAATGGTTTATTGACGCACTATAAGGTATCCACTTCACTTGATATTTGTAATGTCGATGCTGAATTTCATTATTTAGAGTGTTTTTCCTGGCCTGAGGTGGATTCTAGTTTTTACCTTTTTTTGACCATCTGATGTTGGTGTTGGTTGGCATTCTGCGCAGATAGTGTTTCCTTATGTTAGGGCCTTTAGTGCACTAAACTAATTCTGTATGTTGTATCTCCAGGAACACGAGTGCTTGGTGGAAGGACCTCTGAATAACTTGAAGCAGAGTATGGTTCAGTTTCAAAAGCCCAAAAAGGTATGGCACCAAGGGTTGAATGTGAAGTGTTGATAGTAATGTATTATTGTTGTTTCAATACACTTCATCAATCCTGTTGAAGGTGTCTCATGTCGTTCTATGGTTGGTGTGATGCAGATCTACAACGACCGCAGATTTTTCTTTGGTGGTGGACCTGGAATAGTTCCTGATGCTTTTGGGTCTGTTGCCTCGTCAAGTCCTAATTCAGATAGGAGAAACAGCCATTCTAGGGGTATGCTATGCTGGCATATTGTGTATTTAAGTTGTTTTCCCTTTCATTACAGTTTGCTTTACCTACCTCTCTAAAGTTGGCAATCGGTGTTTGTTCTACTCTTCTTTTCTCTGGAGGCTACCTATATTCTAACCACTATTAATGTTGCCCTAGAACCTGAGCCAGTGAGCCCTACTGTCTGTTAATGTGAATAAGACTATAAAATACGCGCTCTCCTCTTTATAAGTGATTATTTATTAGATAGATGGTTCTAACATACAAGTTGTGCACATAACAAGGGTATATTCTTTTTTGGCAAGCAGGTTCTTATATGCCGCCTGGCCCACCCAATGGTACCCACAAACCTGGGTTACATCCTGCTGGTTATTCAATGCCTCGGGTGCCTGTTCCAACATATCATGGTGTCCCCCCTTCACAACCGTATGCTATTCCAACTCGTGGGGCTGTTCATGGACCTGTTGGAGGTCCACATGCCCCTCAACCCGGACAACGGGGTTTTGGTGCGGGCCGTGGCAATGCCGGTGCTCCTATTGGAAGTCATCTTCCACACCAACAAGGCTCCCAGCAACCTATAGGAAGCCTTGGGTCCTCTTTCAACTTTCCTCTGGAGAATTCAAATAGCCAGCCATCTGTTGGCACACCGTTGTCTCAGCCTGGATTTGTTTCCAATGTTTGTGAATTGTAGTTGTTGCTATCCTATTCCTATTACTTGGATCAAGGATTTGGGTGAGGAACAAAAAACGAAAAGGAAAAGTTGAAGGATCCAATTGTTGTGAGAAATTAGATCCTTATAACTTTTCCTTTTCTTTCCCAAATCCTTCTGAGAAATTAACAGGCTTGAGTAATGTGGTTATTGTTGTCTATGCCACAGATGTCACTTCATGGACAAGGCCAAACATTTCGTGACAGTTTCTCTATGGGGGGCATGTCTCAGGTACTTGATTCTGTAAATGCCAACTTTGCTTTGGATTAATTATGTTTTTCGGGAGCTTATCTTTCAACCAAAAACAGGACTTCTTGAGTGATGATTTCAAAAGCCAGGGTTCACATGTTCCATACAATGTTGCGGACTTCTCCACACAGGTAACACCTGCATTCAACCCACAGTTAGATCAAATATATGTAAGATTTTAGGAGTCTAGGTAATGGATTTGGGTGTCCTACGATGGGAATTATTGGGCTATTCCTCTTATTTCTTCTTCTTTTCCCTCATGAAAGAACTTTCTACGGTCACCCATTTGGCACGTATATTGCATCATTATCGAACGTTGACTACGTATATTGATATCGTGCTGCGGCTGCGGCCTTGCAATGCAGGCTTCTCAGAATGGATATGCTGTTGATTATGTAAATACACAGGGACCGCAAGCTGGTTTCCCAGGAAGCTTTTTGAACCAGAATTCTCAGGCTGGGTATTCTCGCTTTGGTACCGGAAATGATTTCATGTCTCAGGTTTGTCCATTTATTTGGTCATTCAGGTAATCTGTATTGGGGAGATTTTTTCTTCGTCTTTTTTGGAGGGGTGTGGTGATACAAACCTCAAAAGAGGACACCATTCCAAGGACAAGATAAGCGAAAGAGTAGAAAAGCAATAATATTCACATCTGGCATTTTTTTTTTTATTGTAGATATCACAAGTTGTCTTGTGTTGTTTGCTGCTTCTTTTTCTATTTCCCCCCTTACTTTTTATTCTTTTGTCTCACTCAGAATTGTTGTAACAGGATTACATGGCTCATGGGTCTCAAGGTCTTTTTACACAGGTTGGATTCGGTGATCCATCCCAAGATGATGCTTCCCAGCGCCAGTTCGGCCTGCCCAATGCCAACCAATTCCAGTCGCAGGTTTTCATCCCTTTCACTTGTCCTACATATTTTCAGCATCCTTTCTAGATGTTGATTTATCATCTATTTTTGCTTTGCTTGTTAACTTTCTTGAGGTATCAGAATCTATTATAACATTTTTCCTTGTTTGCAGGGTTTGATGAATCCTCTCTACTCCCAACCCTTTGCCCACTACAATACACAGCCAATGAACTTGCAAGCTACACAGCAGCAGTCACAGCAGGGCCAGAGCTCCCAAAATCAGAAACTTCATTACAACGGTTGAAGGATAATAGTGGGCTTTTAATCTACTATGGGTTATAGTCTCTGCATCCAGCAACTTGATTTGTGCCGTCATGCATGCCCACTATTCCTCCTTAGATACCGAAGAGAGTATCTATGATTCTGAATGATTGGAATCTGAGTTTCATGGTGGTGGGAAGGATTTGGGTATGGGAGCAAACACAGATGGCACATTTCAGGCTCTGGGAAAGAAAGGATAGCCCCTGATCTTTTCCAGGTTATATATTTACTACGGATATGGTAAATAATATGTGGGAGAGAGAGTTACATGGAATGGATTTTGTGGGAAGTGTTGTGTTGTGAAGAAGCCGATTCGGTTGCTTTTACGTAAATGGGTTTAAAAGTGGGGAAAACCCATTACTTACGCACAGGAGCTATGAGTATAACTTTTGTACAGCAAGCCGGGGTATTCACTTCACCCTTTCAGCTCTTCCTTACATGTAATTATACTCTTTGATGGCATATCAATAGGTGTTCTTGGGTTGTGTGCATTGCAACTTCAGTGGCAGTCTTAACACTTGCGTAGTAGTTTGTATATAGGTGAGATACCAGTTTCACTGAATCTGGGTTGACTTGAAATCAATTATTTGGATCTGAGTTTTCTATGGGTTATGATGTTGAAATTGAAGAGATTGGATTGATTGCTTCCATTTTTTTTTGGTCACGGGCTCGACTCCAATGATTTGTCTGATTTTTTCTGTAAGTTTGACAGAGTGGTTAATTTATGGAAAATTAATTCGATCTGTCAACAAAAGATTTCAGTACATTTTCTGGTTGACGATTGGCTTGACAGGGAGTATAGTTTTACTAACTCCTATAGTTTGATTCCGTTTTACTTTGCTGATCCTTTTCTTCGTCCTTCCACCACTGTGCTTTTGAATTTCGATGTGCTGAGAGGAAATAAGAATCACTCTTTCTATGTTTTTGAGGGGTCTTTTTTCCTTCCAAAACATAGCAAACAAGAATTCTGTTTGGCACATATTTTGAAAACAGATATTTGAAATCAAACTAAAGCTTCTTTTTGTTTTTGATGATGTACAAACTAGATTCTCTCTCGTTTTCATGCCAATTAGCAATATAACAAAGGCATCGACCACTCTTTTTCAGACTTAAATCCGTGCATAGGTTGAACGAGGCGGAAAACAGAAAAATCGCCATAATCGGCACTGAGCTGACTCGGCAACTCAACTAGCTCAAACCCGTGACTCACCAACTGATTCAAACAATCACCAGTCCATGGCCGAACCTCGCACGCTGCCCACACCACCGTATTCTCCCCGCAAATCCTCTTCAGCGTCGTCCCCAAAGCCGCCGTCTCTGCCGGGTCGAAAAAAACGTCCGACATCAGCACCAAGTCAACCCCACCCAACTCCCCAACTCGACTCGGTAACTCATCTGACCCCCAAACGAGTCGACTCACTTCCACTCGGTCCCCCAGCCCGTTGGCTTCCACGTTGTTTTTCAGCCCAGGAAGAAGCGGCTCGATGTCTGTGAGGATAACTCGGCTGGCGCCGAGCCTAGCTGCTGTCAAGCCGGGAAGGCCGGTTCCAGCGCCGAGCTCGATTACGTTTTTTCCAACAAAATCGAACTCGACTCGGCCCTGAGCGATCATCATCCAGTGGGACAAGAGTAGTGCCGAGTCCCACAGCCATGACCCGGTGAGTGCTCGGCCTGTGACCGAGTCGTACACGTCGTCAAACTCGTGAATTACCAGTTTCTCGCCGGCAACTTCAAATTCTATCATTCCCATCCCACCTGTTCTCTTTTCTTACAAGTTTGTTAGAATTATATATATACTGTACATGTGTGTATGCATGCATGTATAGTAGTATTCCCTTGTGCCATTGCCGGCCACCACGTCACCGAATAATTCTTCCACCACTTTCTTTGTTTTTATTTAACGCCATTCTTCCACCACTTTCTTTTGTCTCTTTTTTTTTTAACAGCATTCTTCCACCACCATCTTCTTATCATTTTTGGTTGGATGAGTTTTTCCACAAGATTCGTCGTTAATTCCTCATATCCAAAGATTCCAAACACAGCATGTGGTTCTATTCTATTCTCTCTCTCTCTCTCTCTCTCTCTCTCTCTCTCTCTCTCTCTTATACGGAGTACTTGTGAAATTTTAACTTTGTATGGTCAACTTTAATAGGTAAACATGTTCAAGTTCATAAAAGAAAAACAAATGAAAGAAGGAACGATAATAGATGGGATTACTTTTATTGTGACATGCGAGAAAAATAATTTTACATATTTATAGGCAAGCTAGGTAAAATAAACAAAGAAATTATATATATATATATATATATATATTTGTATATTTTTGGGGCAACAATACTAGCTAATTAATATTTAGGTATTTGAGGGATGAGGGCATTCTCTGAATTTGCAGAGTAAGAAAAGAAGATTTGAAGGGAGACTTCAAATTATTTGGTGTTTGAGAAACTTGTTGGAGCACATATGTCATGTCATATCCCTCACATTTTAACATTTTTAGTTTGAGAGCTCTGTTGGAGATGCTCTTAGGGTAGTAAAACAAGTCAACTTTAACCCTTTTTACCATTTTTAAGCTTGCTCTCGGGGTGTATTGGCAAGGCATACCAAGATAACCTATTTGAGGTTTTACAGTGATTATTTTAATTAAAGCTCGCGATATTTGTTTTAACTGAGATTTGGACACATTTTAAAATTCGTTAACTTTCAAACAAAAAAAATTATCGTACATGTAATAACCCATATCCAATTGCCGATCAAAAAAAAAAAAACCTATACCCAATTGGTAATAAAGGAAATCAAATTCAGGTTCAATTATCCTAACCAACAACTCTTCGAGTTACCTCATCTCCATGCGTAAGCGTGTGAAACGGCTGTGAGTTGAGCTGTAGGAATTAGCCCGAGGAGCACGCAGCTGGCTTAGGGTACCCTACATTTTACCCAAAAAAAAAAGAAGGAAAGGAAATTAAACAACTCACTTTTGAATGATTTTGTAACAACTATAAAAGTAAATCATTAAAAGAAGCAATTCAAAGGACAAGATGCTTATTGAAGTACGGAATGTTGCATCTGCTAATAATCGCCTTTGTTCATCCACTTGATTAAAACCCACTTGCCTTGTCCTTCAACTAGCTTATTTTTGTATATTAATTTTAGTAATGTAGAGTGTTTTTATTAGCCTATACGTACCTTAAATGAATTTCTACAATCGTTTCACATGCTTACGTGGGGAGTAATGATTTTTTTTGAGACCCAATCAAATCTCAAATATTGGATTCTTTGATTAACAAAATGAATAGTAAAAGATAAAAAAAATTTATCTTCGGAAGAAAAAAAAATTGCATTGAACACATCATTACGAAAGTTTCAAAATTTCGTTTTCTGGTTCAAGCCTTTTCGGGTCTTTTTTTCAGATTTAGGAATTGCCATTGTGGGCTTATTTAACGGATAATACCAGGGTTATGAATCCCGGCCGGTACGTACCAGTATTGTCCAAATTCGTTCCAGTTCAAATATCGATTGGTACCGGAGATATCGGTCAGTACCGGCCAATACTAAACGGTACCGGATTAATACCGGACGACTTTGTATTCTTAATAAATGTGTATATTATACTATAAATTCTTTTATGTGGAAAAATAACACTAATAAGTAATAACGATAAATCCAAAACGGTATCCGGTATTTCGCCGGTATCAATAGGAGAACCAGTACTCTAGTCGGTATGGTACTCAGAACCTTCAATAATACACCAAATTTAGGGCTCTTATTTTACTTGAGCCCACATGCTTGTACGTAACGTTGATGGGATTGTATTTTGGGAAATAAAAATGCCAAAACTATTTTTGTTAGTGTCAAAATTCTAGTGCACAAAAGGCTTGTACCATGTGCAATATACAAGACTTTTATGCATTAGAGTTTTGGTACCAATAAAAATAGTTTTGGCATCAATTCTTGGGTAGCGTTTGTAATCAGCATCCTTTAATATTACATTTGTTTTCGCAGATGAGGTTCAACAAATCAGAGTGGCGCAGCGGAAGCGTGGTGGGCCCATAACCCACAGGTCCCAGGATCGAAACCTGGTTCTGATAATGAGACAAAGGCTTCCCAAAACACTCGCTTGTTTTTTGGCTCTTCATTTGCTCTTCAAGACAGAAAATTACTTAACAAGTTCTGTTCAATTAGGAATTCAATTTATTAACTTCCCCCAATATGAAATTACATATTTTGAAAATCAAACAAGTAATTTAGGATTATAATAATTGTTGATAAAAAAAATCATTACTACTATAGTAGTTCATATCTTCTTAGCCCACCTCCTCGTCGCAATTAACATACACTCCGTATAATCTATCTATCTATCTAGGAGTATTATAGAAATGTCTTTGAGCCTCTCAAACCTCCAAATACCTATTCCTAATTTTGTAGATTTTTTATTTTCTTTTAATTTTTAAAAATTGAGGGGGGGACTGTGGAGAGAGAGAGAGAGAGAGAGAGAGAGAGATTGATTTTAGGGGAGGTGATAAAAAAAAACGTGGGGGAGGGGTTGTGAATAATGGAGAGAGAATTTAGGAGATTGGGTTTGAGTTTTATTACATAAAAGAAGAAAAATAAACAAGAGAGAGAGGGAGGGCGTGGGTGGTTCGGTGGAGAGAGAGAGGGGGGGGGGGGGAGGTGTTTGGATTTTGGTTTTTATCGTTTCTGTTTAATTTATTTATATTTTATGAATTTCTTCTTATTTATTTTTTTAATTGATCATATTTTTTTATTTATATTTGCACACACAATAAATTATTTTAACAACTAACTTTGTGTTCCGTTCGATGTACGAAACAATAAATAAATTTCACTCCAATGTTTTTTGTTGCCCCATGCATTGAACGGGATACAACGCTAGTACCTTCCTATGAGCAAGTTCGAACAATTAGCAATTCAATTCATTAACTTTCCCATAATAAAACACACATTCACATCCACAAGCACTTCCGGTGTATAGCCACCCACCCGCGCACACACAAACACTTGACACATTCACATTATTATTATTTTAACTAACAATAAAATCCCATATATATATATATATATATATATAGAGTTAGGTTCCGGTGAGGGATCCCTCATTTTTTTAAAATGAGGGACTCCCATTCCCGATTGAATTTTGATGATCCGAGCCGCTCAAAGTGATCAGAACGTGATTTTAAGGGTTCTTGCGAGAAATCAGCAAAAAAAATGATCGGGAAGGGCTTCATCCTAGCAGTTTTCATTGAATGGTTCAAAAAAAACTGCTCAGATGAAGCCCTTCCCGGTCATTTTTTTTGCTGATTTCTCGCGGGTACCCTTAAAATCACGTTCTGCACACATTGAGCGGCTCGGATTTTCAAAATTTGATCGGGAAATGAAAGTCCCTCATTTTAAAAAAATGAGGGATCCCTCACTTGAAAATTCCTCTATATATATATATAATATGAAATCAGTACAACCATATTCACTTGGCATCCACTACAAGACCAAAAGCAAAACGAAAAGACCCAACATATAACAAGATCCAACATACAACACATTCACATTATGGATGCTAAACACTTGGTAAACACACTCAAATAGCGGGTGGGCATGCACTGCAAGCATTTGTGCATATGTGTGATTTTACAATTTTTTTTATTATTTTAACTCTGCATGAATGATTCAGTACCAACAAAGCTAGAGAAAATTTAATTTACATGTAAAAAATTAACTTCTTTTTTTTTTTTAAACCAGAGGGTTCGCTTGAACTCTCTGAAATGATGGTGCAGGCTCCTGGCTTGCGTAAAGACAGAAAAAATGATGCACAAAGTAGTGAGAGAACTGGAATTTCAAAACCCTCAACCCAAGGGTCACAGAACAATTCACTATGTTGGAATCTTGTGCAACAACAATTAAAAGTTGGATATACACAGCAACGATTGGTAATGAGACGAGAGAGAGGAGAGGGAAGCAGTTGTTTCCCCGTTACAAATACATCTTGCTGAGAGTAAAGGATAAATACATAGCAACAATTTCCCAAAAAAAACCCAAGATGCGGATGTTACCAATCGGCTCCCAATGCACCCATTCGACAGAACTCGTTAATAGCAGTTTCATCAGTCTCCAATCGCCACCTCCACCTCCGGCTGTCATGTGTACCTGAATCCGCAAGCCCAAAACTCTGTCGGAAAATAAACACAAGTCGATCCCCACCAAAGGTCTCTTAACGTAATGCCAGTTAAGGTCATGTCATAACTTTGAGTGCTGTCTCCAAGGGCAACCCCCTTCAAAAGCGTGTTCCAGCACGTCTTCCATCCGCTTAGCAAGTAGTATCTGTTACATAGCCATTGTGATTCGTGAAGAACGGACCAAAGAACAAGAAAACCCAAGTACCCCCTAAGCATGTCTTTGAGTGGCAAAATCAACATTGGGACCTATTATTGCAACAATCACACCAAACTCGAATTGTGTTTGGTGACTAGCCAAATTACTTCCTTTAAATTACTACCACATTCTTTTGACCATACAAACTACCTAGTTAGATCAAATGAGTCACAATCACTATTTTTTTTGGGTTCGAGCATTGGTCACTCACAAATGGTAACTTCATCTTTCTTCTTTCTTCATTTACGAAAGTGTTAAACTGTTAAACATCACCATTTAATTTAACACAACCCGATGGACACTTCAAAATGTACTCAACAGTCAAAATAAGGGTGTGGAATGAGTCCCACATTCCACCTAGAAAACATCTTTACTGTTTAAGTTTAATAGAATTTACGTAAACCTCATATCGCAACTTTTAAACACAATAACTTAGAAATAAACAATTATATTGTCCCCATGTCTTTGACATTAATAAGATAGATCTGTTAGAGCCTTTACCAATCCCAATTGGCGCGCAGTTTCCAGTTTGCATGTGCTCTCATACCCTACTGAAATACCTTAACCATGCATAGAAACAACAGCACAAGAAACATTACCTCCAAATTGCCAAGAACTGCTGATGGTACTTCAACTAAGTCCTTCAAGTTCCTTTCTGGAAGGATAACTCTCTTGATACCGTATCGATGAGCTGCCAAAACCTTTACAGCATATATTTGAATAAGCAAGTAAAAAATAACTCTCAAGGATTAACAGAATAGTACTAAAATCATGTCCTAATGCAAAGAGAATGAAACGAACACGCAATTACCAGATTGGAATTTGGATGTACAAGAAGTGCAGTGCATACAAGCAACATTAGCCTGATTCAGAAATTTGCTTTGAAAATGTCAACCACATGGTCATCTCTTGTGCTACCACATGAGCATGAGCATGCCAACTGATGGGTAGACCACCAATTTCTTTTTGTTTCTCCTTTCAACAGTAGGTGATGTTCTACCCTGTTAACCACTCTTTTTGAACAATTGCCACAACTTCACAACATTCATCGAATCATTTGGCTTTGCAAGCCAATGCTTTCCGCAGATCTCAAAAATTTTCTTTAGTTTCATTCCATAGTACACTATCTGTAAGATGTGAATAGTCCAACATGCAAAGGGTGTCAAACCATCCAACAGGGAGAAGAAGGCAAAAAGTGTTTGTGACCTTAGAATCTGGTTCAGAAAAGCGAGGGACAACTTGTTGGACCGTCAAGCAATTTACTTCATAGACCTCATCAGTCCAGATTGAAGGCAGTAACTATAGGGCTGAAGGGACTACTTCCTCCGTCTCATATTCTTGGTCATGTTCAGGAATTTCAACTTTTAAAGGGGACATGCAATTGAGGTTTTCAAATTCAATGGCCTATTAGTTATTTCCTACTTCGCCCTAAACTTTTCCCACTTTATAACAATTCACAGCAGATAGCTTTGAAAGTTACAGAACTTTTTGCTTCAACTTCTCAGAGTGGTCAATATTTTAAGACATCCCAAAACGAAAAGGACTAACATTATGGAATGGATGGAGTGTGATTCAGGTCCTGAATACAAACATAAAAAAGAAGGGAGAATACACACCTTGTCCTTAATGCCACCAACTGGTAACACTAGACCCCTAAGAGTCATCTCTCCAGTCATTGCTGTATCAGCTCTTACCTTCCTCTGACTAAACAGTGAAACCAGTGATGTTACGAGAGTCACACCTGCTGAGGGTCCATCCTTAGGTACTGCCCCAGCAGGGAAATGTATATGAACGTCACGCCCCTCCAGCAGATTCATACCCTCAGTAGAAGTCAATTTAAGTTCTGCTGCCCTTGACCTAACCTGTATGTCAAGGGAAGGTCTACTGAGTCAAAACAACAATAAAGAAATTGCTAACTCTTAATTTCCCCAAGGCATAAAAAAAGATTCAGCATCAGCATCTTGTTTCGTTGAACCAAACCACTGTAAAGAAACCTTGAAAAATAACTGCTAATGTCGATATGTCTCACTAGTCACTAATGTATTTGCCAGAATTATGAAAAAGCCAGCATATGAATATTTTCATGCAATTGCCAAGTGGAAAACATTTCTGCACTAGTAAGTGGCAGTACATCTTTCGGTTACAGTAACTTTAAGGATTTATCATTTTATCTCAAAGATGGCCTTGAAAATGCTGAACTACAGATTAAATACGGGTAAAGGGTAGTATAATAGCTTCGTTCTAATTTTCTATTTGAAGAAAGGATATTGTATTGAACAGTGAACACAGACTCCTCTAAAGCAAGTTACATCAAAGAGGGCATGAATTTAAAATTTAGAGCATCAACACAACCCTTCCAACATGGGGATGTCTGATCCCTTGATTTACACCCACACCCGACGCTCACAATCCAGTCCACACCCACACCCAATGCTCACAATCCAGTCCATGTAACACACATGACTGCACGAGCATGTAGGTTGTTATCAGATAAGTAATGAGATTTGAACACAGGAACTTTGTACTCTCGTACCCATGATAATATCTTGACTACTCAAAACCTTAAGGTATTAGAAAGGGTCGACTTAAGTATCTAACCATCTATACCCTCCACAATCTCCAGATACTACATGGGGACAACAAGAGCATGACAGAAAAATTGTAGAATCAGAAGAAAAGGCAGTAAGATGGCATTTGTCAGCCCCCCATTCATGGAATAGCCTTAAATTTCAGAGTACAGGTAACTGGTTTTGTCTTAGGAAGGAATATGAAACCTAACAAGTTCAATACATATTATCTTATTCTTTTATAAAATTGTTATCCATATTGGACCTCAAATCTAAAGGCTTCTACTCTGTGCCTTGAGATTGAAGCTAACAACATGGCCCTTCAATTCATTATTCCTTTCAAAACCATATTCACAAGCAAGATGGAAGCTAGGAATTTCGTGGAGCACTCATTTGCCATACATATCAAGGTAAACCAGTTGATGGAAAAGATTACCCAAGTCAATGCAATCTGAGCTGATTCCTTAATAACATCACCAAGCTGCCCAGTGAGATGAAGATCACCCTTTCCTACCATGGCTGTAGCCTCGACAAACTGAACTTCCCCCCCAAAAGCAGTCCAAACCAACCCAACAGACACGCCAGGAGTTGAGACACGCTCGGCAGTTTCTTTGTCATCATACCTTGGAGGCTGCATTCCAATAACAATATTACAAACCATATCTGGTAGCCTTAGCCATTAGAAGAACTCAACAACCGAACAGGCAAGTGTGGTATTTTGAGGTAGTTAAGGACTTAATATAAACTGATAGTTCCCAAAACTCAGTAGATGAACCATCCCTAGACACATCTAGGTTTTAAACAAACTCCCCTGGTCAGCCAAAATTATTTTCTTGTTTGGTCATCCTGGTCAAAAAAGTAAAACTGCTATACGTACCCCTAATACTTTTTCCAGCATAGCTTCATCCACAACAAAAGGTGAGGTAACTCTGAATGCACTTGATATCTCATGATTGCTAACACCCATCGGAATGACTTCCATTTCTACCTCCCCTCCATCAGCAAGTCTGCTCTCCAAAAGCGGTGAACCAATATGGTGCACATCTTTGGTGAGAGGTAGAGAGTGTTCTTGTTCTGCAACTCTTACAGCTGCTGCACGAGCTAAGGAAGCCAAGTTCCTCTCCAGATTCCTGACACCAGCTTCTCTGGTGTACCTCTGAATGACAAGTTTCACCATAGCCTACCGCAACACAGAGACACAAACCAATGAAGAGTCACACCCTCCAATAAGGTGATCACAAGTGAATAATTACATGCAATTAGTACAATCAACTGACTTTTTCATCATTGCCAATCACAACAAAAATATATATACAACAGGCAAATTAACTGTACTGTCTGTACACGAGTGTAACAGAATTCTTCTGCAAGGTGATTGCGACTAAATTAACTGTAATCGAGTATAGCCAAATTCCAAACATCAACACTTACCAAGCGCCTATAACAAAACCCGCACAGTGCTTGAACAGAACATCTGTAACATTAGGAAATCCCTCCCCCAAAAACCAGGAAAAAGGACCAAAAAAACTAGAAACCTATTGAGGCACCGTCACACAACACACACCATTCCAACATATGAATATCACTATGGTGTGAAGAAAAAAAAAGAAGCAAAGACAATATAACACCCAAAAAATAACAGCAAAGAGAAGAAAACAAAAGCTTCCATGGTATGACCTTTCCACAAAGAATCAATAGAAAATCAAGCCGTAATGGAAGGATGCTACAAACATACAAGTTTGATGCTTTGTCTTGCACTTCATCGGAATTAATTGAAGTTTAATACCTCAGGAATTTGAAGGTACTCAGCATTCAAGCCATGCTGATCCAGAACTCGTGGAATGAGATGTCGCATTGCTATTCTAAGCTTTTCTTCAGGGGTATATCCAGGCAATTCAATGACTTCCATCCTGTCTAACAGTGCCGGAGGAATAGGTTGCACCCTGTTTGCAGTTGCCACAAAGACCACCTTTGAAAGGTCAAATGGAACATTCAGATAGCTGGTAAACCGCAGTTAAGGAACCGTTCTGGATATGTCTATATCAAAGCATTGTATGGTGTTAATAGTACTGCATTGAAGATTCACTTGCATATTTTATTTTATTTAACACCATCTATCAAGATGTATGGAACAGAGTATAGAACATATTGAGAGTGATGTTGATATACGAAAAGCTGAAATATTCTAGATGCTAAGAAACTTGTCCACATGAGCTAACTTACACCCAAAAGTCATTTCTCCTCCAGCGAAAACAACAGTAATAGAAAGCTTAAAAAGCTCATCTCTTGAAATGAATTATGCTGGGAACCCAAATAAGTGATTAGCCAAAAATTGCTTCCGAACATCATTAGTCAACTTTTTTAAAATCAAATAAGCTAGTTACCTTCCAAGTGCTGATAAACACGCCATGGAACCATTTTGTCATTATTAAAAAAAAAACTTGAATGGCATAACTGGAAATTGGAATATCGGTTAAGGTTGTCCAATGCAAGAATTATTGATTTCGAAGAGCAACTACCAAGAGATTTACAGAAAGGAAAAAGGATACTGATCATTGAATGTTTTGTTTTGTTCAGGGTCAAGAACTTCTAGTAGAGCTGAAGCTGGATCACCCCGAACATCAGACCCAGTCTTGTCAATCTCATCCAGAAGCATAACTGGGTTGCAAATGGCCACTCTCTAAAATTCACAATACAAAAAAATAATCTTTTAGCCTCCCAACCAAAAACAAAGTCACCTTAAGAAAGCTGTTAAATGTCAGCCAGGCCCACTTCCTACAGGAGAGGACTAGAGACCCACATTCAATTTCCTAATCACATTATGTGACTATTTTCAAGAGTAATAGTCTAATAGAGCACACATAAACTGTTAAAATCAACAAGCATTCAACCAAGTTAATTTCCACATGCCCTAACCCCGATTTGTTAATAGACACCATGAAGAGAAAAAACAAATTGACAACTACTTTACTGCAGTAAATTGCTTTTGCTTCAAGAGATGCTCAGACGAATGACTTAAGGGAGATAAAAACAATGCAAATCACGACGCTACAAAAGTAACATAAGTGAGCCTTCTAAAATTTGGACAACGCATGTCATTGTTTGATAAACCTCAGCAGGCAGGAACTCCATCTATTTGTGTCTCAGAGCATTACCACACAATGTAGCAGTCAAACATTCTTAATCACTGGTCATTAATTGACACCTATTCACGTCCCAACCTGGACTCAAACCCAATAAAAATACAGCGTGTGCATGTGAAAGAAAACCTTGATAGGGAACAAGAAGGACAACCCCAACGGGCTATTCATATTTGAACCTGGAGGATGATACTTTTGTCATTTGTACTTTTTAGACTTTGGGAGTTAATTTGGTAAGATATATTTGTTATTTAAAATTTATATTGTAAAACCTTAGCAATTATTGTTACGTTATCTTCTTTTTATCTTTTTGTTATTATTTGGAGAAGTCTATTTCTAAGGACTCTACAGCAGGATTTGCAATTATTGATGGATTCATTTCATTATAATTTGAGTGTCGGTGAGGATGCCATTACTTCTCCCATTGCAGATACCTAGAGCTTGTTCGGTTTGGGATTTTGGATTTTGGACTCTCTCTCTCTCTCCGCGCACGGTCCCCAATAAATTTTCTCTCAATTATTACTCTCATTTCTCTCTCTATCTCTCTCCACTCAAAATCCAAATACCAAAACGAACAAGCCTCTAGTGTTCCTAAGGTGCGGATGACTATGGTTCTCTCATTGTTCTTTGATCTCTTGATTTTCCTGCATCAATCCTCCACCTCAAGACCAATCGAAAATGCTCGAAATATCATTCTATGTAAGCGCCTTACAAGCATGAGGAATTTCCTACACAATAATACAATGCAATCATGCAGTGAAGCAAACATCAAATGATTTCAAATAGGGATTCAGATGAAAGAAACCATCATCAAAACCAGCAACAACTTACAACCTTCAATCCATCAATAAGGCGCCCTGGCATGCTTCCAATATATGTCCTCCTATGCCCTCTAATATCAGCCTCATCCTTAACACCACCAAGGGATATCCGTATAAACTTTCTTCCCAGAGCAGCAGCAATAGATGATGCCAAAGATGTTTTCCCAACACCAGGCGGGCCAACGAAGCATAAGACCGGGCCTCTTGCCTCTGGTTTGAGCTGCAATTTACATAATTTAAACCAAACCAGAATAGAAGAATCAAAATCAAACCTAGTCAAAGCAACAAGAATTAGAGAACTGGTCAACCTTTCGAACTGCTAGATATTCAATAATCCGTTGTTTGACCTTCACTAAACCATAGTGGTCACTGTCAAGACGATCTCTTGCAGCCCTCAAGTCCAATTCAAGTTCTTCACTGGCCTTCTGCCAAGGTAGATCGGCAAGAAGTTCCAGGTAAACACGAGAACTACTATATCCCGGTTGCTGAGGTTGCATTTTTTTAAGTCTCCTGTTAAAAGAATTTGCAAAGGAAATCAAAAGAAATCCCCAATATCCCAAAACTTTTAACTTCGAATCATGCAGTTGACCAGGACCGTAACTGTAAGGAAAAGATTGTGAAAGAGCTATTTTCAGCAAAAACCTCTGACAACATGGATAACCACCTTTTAGACACACTGAGTCCCATTAAGGACAGCCTGTACTTGAACTAATTAGATACAAGAATGCTCGTGAAAGCGGGCATTTGTGTTGACTTGCGACACTTGTGTTCATCCATGCAATATGCATAAGTTTGAATGAAGTTCAACATGAACGAGAAACGTAGATACACAGGCGCCAGATAGTAGTGTGCTTAAAACAATCTATTGTTTTACATGAAAGGAAAAAATCATACCATTGGTGCAGGGACTTATGTAGTGGAATATGCACCAATTAATTTGATACCTTGTCACAGTTACAATGGTATGAATCATTAATCATGATGGTCAAAAATCGGATACTTGATTTGTTTAAAGACACCTAGATATGATGAGTATGAAACTTCTGATCGACAATTTGCCAGAATAGGAATTATTCACATCCCCCGAAGTTAGCTTCGGTACGATTAAGAATCTTACTGGAGTACATTAGTTAGAAAGTACAAGTAGTTCGTAATGCATTACCATCCCAGAATTAATGTTAAAAAAGTTACTTTGTTTGCTGATGTTCCTTGTGCACACACACAAAGGTGATATCCGTCTTCCTCGGTCTAAGGGGCACTACAATGTCTTCATGTCAGAATGCAAACTTATAATGTACCCCCCCCTCCGCAAAGTATGAGCAGTTATGACCATAATAAGTATAACTTACCAAATCAAATTATGCAATCAGAAGCTTTATCTGCCAACCGGAAGACATCCAAACAGACCTAGTACGATAAACTACATTACTGTGTGTACCCAAGTTAGTATACCTTAATTCCCTCTGCGCATGCTTCCAAATATCTGGGGGCATTCCTGCACTTTCCATTTTTCTTTCCAGAGCAGTCACATCATCCTCATCATCATCATTGTCCCCAAGCTCCTCTTTGATAGCTCTCATCTGAAAAATACTCGCAAGGGAGTAGGCATGAAAGATACCATTTAGATAAGAATATAATGGGAGAATGCCACATCCATTGAAGCACCTGTAATGAGATAGTGCAGATATACTGAAACAGTTAAATATATGTTCTGTGATCAGTAAACTAGCCAAATAGTTTCTGCATCCACAAAGATGTCGGTGCACATACACTCGAACGACTGTGGAACTCTCAATCAGAGAGACAGATGGAGACTGTCTCAGCATCACATACTTCACCAGATATGGAAAAAATTAAGAATAAACAACTTCAAACTTTTGACAGTGGAATGAGAAAACAATTTTGCCGATACCAGAACACGTCAAAGTTTTGTTGAGACAACAAAAAAGCCACAACGCACTTTCATACCTAAATTTGCACTCATAAAGAAGTATTTCTAGCTGATATCAGAAAGCAAACCTGCTGTCGAAGAAAAAACTCCTTCTGGGTCTTCGACAGCTGCCCCTCAACCTTTTGTGTAATCTTCTCCGCTACACGTATTGACTGTACAAGTAAGAGTAGATAGCACAACTCATGACTCCAAAAAAGGCCAGAAGTAGCCTAAAAGACAAAAGGAAAACAAATGGTTTTATCAATATCTAAATTCAACTATTACCTGCAAATGCCTGTCAACTAACTCGGTAGCTTTTGATATCCTAACTTTAACATCAACAGAATCTAACATAGAGAGCTGCTCCTCAAAGCTTATCTCAAAGCTAGCAACAAAAATATCCGCCAATTTGTGGACCGGAACCGTCTCCAACAGAACTTTTGTCCTTGCACCAGTTTTTTGTTTCTACAATCAGGGAAGAAACAGCAACGTGAGGATTATGAGAAACACAATCCCACAAAATGCAGAAAAACTTGGAAGTGGTCAAAATCATGATGATGATGCTTCATTGGCAAAATCATTGTCATGATTGCTGTTCGTCCAGAAGAAATGTGCCCCGAACAAGTCAAGGAATATGACAATGCACTCTTTAAAACAAATGCCCTCATCAAGATTCTTGAACTGTCAATTTTTGTCCAAAACTCCAGCAAACTTGACATTCAAATCAGTGTTCAAGTGTGCTACCCTTTTTATGTTCTTTGCAAGTGTTTCACATTGGCTATGAGTAGTTAAGTTCCGCCTGACCATAAATGGGAAAATGGAACTTTAGGCTCATTAACTGCAAATGTGAATTCTACAACTCCCACTGGATGTAATTCGAAAACGGATCTTTAGAAGACACAATAAAACAGAAAGAGTTTCCACAACCGAAAGAATGAACTATCAGCAGAATCTGACCTACAGAACTGGTAGGAATCCACTGCAAACTCACAAGCACAGATCTCTTGCAGAAATATAATTCCACTAATGGGGCAAAAGAGCAGCTTTAACCCTTAAGTATTTTTATCATTTTTAAACTTCAAAATCATAGGTTATATGAAAGAAAAGGTATATATACAGCATTAGTAGCTTTCGGCAATAAATGGAATATCGCCAACTCAATTAGATGCCACTCGAAGATTAAAAATATCAGTTTTAACAAAATCAAGGCTTTGGAGACGTGTGCTCTGAAACAGTGATTGGTAAGACATTTACAACACTTGAGTCCCGGACTCCATTGAAGAACAGAAGAAATATCCTTATGATTGTATAAAACTATTTCCAAAAATTGTCAAAGCAGGCAACAACCAATTGAAACAACTAGAAAGAACAACGCATGGAGAGAGAGAGAGACTACAAATGACGGTACCTAAGCTATATCCTTCAGAGGAAGGGGGAGAGGAGAAAAGGGGAAATAACTCAGTCCCACACGTACCTGCTCAAGAAGAGAGATAAGCTCCATCGCAGTAGCCTTAAACTGGCGTGACAACACTATGAAATCTGGGTCATGCTCAACTTGCTCCATCTCTAATCAAAATGAGAAATTCTGTAGCAACTCAGCATCTTGCCAGATCAAGATTTAAGCTACTTCTCTACATGCAACATGTTAGGGACATTCTTTCACACAAACCACACCAACAAAAAATAGCTAAATGTGAAAAAGTCAATTACAAGTAGGCCACAGCAATAATTAGCACAACATATTAAATGTGATAGAGAAGTTCTCACACTGCACGGCTTTACAACAAAGATTTCATATGATCAACTGGACAACAGAAAATCCTTTTGCAGGCCTGAAAGCCTTTCGGTTTATCAAACTGACAATTAAGTTAGCGCCTTGGATGTTGAAACTCTACCAAGGAAAACACTGGGAACCTATATATAGAACTACAACCACCTTTGCATTTGGTCGCTCACTAAGACAAACAATTAGAACTATTCTCTCTCTTTTGTAATGAAATAGAAAATAACAGCATACTGAGAAATGAAAATAGAATAAAGGTAAAAAACATGAGGACAAAACATAGAAACCCACAAAGGATAATACATCTAAAGCATAAAATATCCCACGGAATGAAGCCTCAATCATACTGATCCCTGGTCGTGGTAACCACAGAGATTAAAATGGCATTCAAAAGACAAAAGAGCACCTACTACATGCATTGCTAAAAAGAATAAAGAAGCCAATATGACTCTCCTAGATGGCAAAATTGCGTTTCTAATACACATGATGGCTTCTTCATCCAACAACTTATCAAGACCCAAGTCTCCATCTGGTTTTACGATCCAAATTCTACTCCTTCATGCTTGTGGGCAGGTTCTAAGAAACACTATCCTACAAGCAAAATCGTTAGTGCTTTGTAAAGAGAGTGTATTAAGAAGCTCCAGAAGGGGGAGTTGTCCATCTGTACAGGCATGCATACCTTCCTACAACATAAAGGATATCCACCATCTCAAAAGTCAAAGTTGCCTAAGAACTAAGAAGCTTTAAAACAACAATTTAAGGACGGCAATATTTGACCATTAGTTGCACAAAGCGGGAGCTGGAGTATGGGAGCAGGGACAAGTAAAAGATCCTATGGTTAGGTCTGTTAGGAGTGTCAAGGAAACGCACATACAAAATATGCTCCTTTATTTTTTAGATGGAAAATATATACGAATATGTTGAAATTTTGAAATTGAAGAATTGGAAAAAGTTATTGTAAGTCCTATTTAAGCCAAAAACAATAAGCCCACTTTCTTATGCAAAATGAATAGATAAGCTCCACAAAAAACTAGGCCCAATTCCTTAGCAAAAGTTAACAATGGAGCCCAAACATAAACTTATCATTTCTTCTATTTAATAGAGAAGCCCAAGTTACAACTCTATCTTCTCACACTCTTCTTCTCTGATATTATGTTGCTATTGCTTCTTCTCTGACCTCTGCTGCTGCTCGTCTGATCTCCCCTGCTGCTGCTACGATGTGCTCTAGGTACTTGCTCCGGTCTTGTTCTTCCCTCTCCTCCTCCTTCTACTAGCCATCCGCTCCCACCATAGTTAGGATATCGCTCCAATGCAGGAGGAGTGGTGCTGCCATTGCAAATGATCCTTTGGAGCACAAATCTGCGCTCGAGTTGGGAGAGAGAACACTTTTGACGATCCCCGCTACTAAGATTTGACCCGATCACCAAACCCATCTGAACCCACTCACTTATTAATAAAAGTAAAACTAGTAATGCTAATAATTCAATGTTGAACAGATAAAGTTTATCTGATCTGTCTCATAAGATAGTCAGACTCAATGAACAACAAACCTATAGAGTCAGGTTCAATGAATGAGGAAACTATGCACACCTACTTGTGTGTTAAAAAGCGCATCCTACTTGTGTTACATTGTTATATCTCCACCCTAAAGTCAGTCATGTCATATACTCATACGTGCAACTTCCCACCAAAATAATTCATTAAAAAGATCGAAACTAGAACTACTGAACCCAGCACTCACTTCATGTGACTAGAAGTGTTAGGTATGGACCAAATAAAATTCCAAAACAAAGAACATAATTGCCAACTTACCAGCTTTCGTCAAATCAGCCGGAGCAATCCTCGCAGTATAATATGTTCCTCTTGTGCTAAGCTCCTGGACACTGAATCTGCACAAACCTTCAAGGACAACCATGTATGTTACCCTTCCACTTGGTTTCTCCACTCCTCTTGACAAATGTAACGCACGAGCTGCAACTCCCCTGAAAGCAGAAACAATCTATCACGCTTACGTAAAAGACCGACAAATGAAAAAGACACCAATAGCACTAAGTTAAGTGAGGAAAATAACTGAAATCAAAGAACAAATTGCGGTAGCAACTAACCACGTAAGTGCCAAGAGCCAAATGGCGTTGTAAGTTACTCCAAAAATTATTAAGCAAGTGCAACAAAATAGCGGTAGGTTTTAACTAGCAGAAAACCAGACACCAAAAAGGTTGCCTAATCAAATTAAGTTTATACCTGGTATGCCAATGAATAAATTCCTGCTGATTTTTCCCGTCAAACTTGTGAGAATCTGATGTACCAAGATGAATTTTTGAGCTTCCCTCCCCTGAATCAGTCCCTACACCTGGAAGGACAATAAAGTTTCATTTCCACTCATACAAATTCCAATCATGCGATGCAAACTTATTAATCATGCTAAGCACGAAGCTAAAAGAATCATGATCACCTGGAGATAATGTGGGACCCACTGATGTTGTCTCTGTGGCATCCCTAACTGGTAAAATCCCAATTAACCCCTTCTCCTCCCTCTGCCATAGTTCTTGCTCCACCAGTTTCACACTGCACAGAGAATATCGCTTTCAATGTTTTTGAATAAACGAACTGATAATTACCATAAGTGAACCAGCCTATGTGCGTTTCAAGCAACTGCAGAGTACTAATCCCAGTAAACGGGTAATACCTTAACAGATCTCGTTGTTTCTAATTTTGTATATCTACGGAGGAATGCAAAATTCTCTCTTCACACCTAAAACCTCCACCCCCGGACACCACCCCCCGCCCAGAGGAAGGGGAAAAAAAAACTTGTTTGGTTTTTATCCAAGTTCCATCTAAAAGACTCAGGGCCAACTTACACGCACCTCGACTAATCCTGGAGCTAGTTTTTACAGCCATCGGCATGTAATGCTCAATCATAAGCTTCTACCAATATTGGAACTTCTTAAGTTTTATTTATCCATCTAAAGCTAGAGTTGAATTGAGCTCTTTTTTCCACCTTATCATCTCCTGCCAACTACCAAATTGCTGAAAAAAGGTTTTAATATTACCATCGTACTTCAATCTATCATGCTCAATTGAACCTCTCCTTAATTAAACATCCGTTGCAAACAATAAGCATATCAGAAAACCTGATTCCGATCGGAATTCAGTTTCCAAATTGGCTATACAAATTAACCCCTAAGTGCCAAATGTAAAGACGGAATTAAGAACAGCAACTCTGATACGAAACTAACTACCCAATCATTTACCACATCAAACCATCTCCACAAGGAATAAATTAATAGTAAATTAAAGAAATATATCGTAATTAAGCATAGAGGCATATGTGCACCTGCTGGGTGAGGTGCAGCGAATCCGAATAATTGCACCAGGCAACAGAACTTTGTTCCTGAAGGGAAGGATTGCCAGTCGATGCGGAAGCTCGACCGATTCCGCCATAGATAAATAGATAGATATAGAGAGAGAGAGTTGTGACTTGATGAGAGAGAGTGTTTGTGCTTATATAGTCGTTTGTACGTATGTGAGAGAATAACAGGAAGACGAAGAATAATCTGTAGAAGAAGAAGAAAGGAGAGGCGAAGGTTTTTAGTCAGACGCAACAGCTGAAGGTCGACGGCTTTCGTTCTCTCTCCTAATTATCGATATTTTCTCTCTCCTAATTATTCCATGATTTAAACGGGATATTGACGTTCTTGTTTGGGCTAATTGCTTTTCAGTGGTCCTAGGGGCAAATAAGTCCCAACCAATGGACTAGTTTTCTAGGAATTCTACAAATATGAAACGGAAAATAAAATTTCGGAATACATGGAATGGGCCAGGGAAGAAGACTAATATACCCACTCTTCTTCTGCTCTCTCATTCCAAAGCCAACGAAGCTGCTGCTTCTTTTTCTTCTCTCTCGCTCAAGAAGAAATGTTCGGAACAGAGAGAAAACAAAAACCCTTGTGCTAAAAATTCGCCCCACTGACACACAATTCTTCTCTCTCCAGACACAGCTTTTTCTCAAAAATCAAGTGTTCCAAATTACAATTCGTTTGAATGGGTGAAAAGATTTTATTTTATTTATCATTTAATTCTAAAGGGTCATAATTAAATTTTGACTATAGGGCACTCATTGATTAGCCCTGAGAAAATCGTAGAATCAAATATCTTTTAGGACTAACCAACGAGAGGCTTAAAGTCAAAATTTAATTATGACCCTTTAGAATTAAATGATCAGAAAAATAAAATCTTCTCACCCATTCAAACAGATTGAAATTTGGAACACTTAATTTTTTACTATATTTTTTAATATATAAACTACAGGTTAAAAAATTAAATGTTCCAAATTTCAATCTGTTTGAATGGGTGAGAAGATTTTATTTTTCTGATCATTTAATTCTAAAGGGTCATAATTAAATTTTGACTTTAAGCCTCTCGTTGGTTAGTCCTAAAAGATATTTGATTCTACGATTTTCTTAAGGCTAATCAATGAGTGCCTTATAGTCAAAATTTAATTATGACCCTTTAGAATTATATGATAAATAAAATAAAATCTTCTAACCCATTCAAACGGATTGTAATTTGGAACACTTGATTTTTGAGAGAAAGCTGTGTCCGAAGAGACAAGAATCGTGTGTAAGTGGTGCAAATTTTTATTCGTGGGAGGCACTACCTGGCTAAGTCCAAGGGCAACGAATAATTTCTCGTAGCAGCATGGGGAACTCGCAAGGGAAGAAAGCTGTAAAGATGAGATTGGAGTGTGGGGCTTTGATTAAGTGGCAGAGCTTTGGGTGTGCGTAAAATTCTTGGTGCAAATAGAACGGTGTTTACGTGGTCTTTACTAATACCTAACGTAATCTTTTATAATTAATAACTTACTCTTTTATATCTCAAATAATAGTCAATTATTTTGGACAAAATTATCTAAAAAAATATGGCTTGGTCGATGTGACTAGAAATATTGGCCTTTACTAATACCTAACGTAGTCCTTCATAATTAATGACTTGCTCTTTTTACGTCAAATAATAGTCAATTATTTGGGACAAAATTCTCTCAAAAAATATGGCTTGGTCGATATTAATAAAAATATTGGTCTTTACCAATACCTAACGTAGTCCTTCATAATTAATGACTTGCTCTTTTATATGTCAAACAATAGTCAATTATTTGGGACAAAATTCTCTCAAAAAATATGGCTTGGTCGATATTAATAGAAATATTGGTCTTTACTAATACCTAACGTAGTCCTTCATAATTAATGACTTGCTCTTTTATATGTCAAACAATAGTTAATTATTTGGGACAAAATTCTCTAAAAAAATATGGCTTGGTCAATATTAATAAAAATATTAGTCTTTACTAAGATCAATGTAATCTGTTATAATTTTGAGCACTTAATTTTTTGAGACCGGTTATATATTAAAAAATATAGTTAAAAAATTAAGTGATTCAATTTTTAATCCGTTTGAACGGGTGTGTAGATATTTTTATTCTGATCGTATTATTCTAAAGAGACACAATCAAAATTTGTTTGTAGGGCTCTCATAATTACGTTTTTGTTCCATAGGATTGCAAATGGATAGTTTTGATTTTATTTATTTTTAACTAAAGTGTTGTCAGGGAAAAAGTGCGGAAAAAAGTGGGGTCCGGGGTGGGTGTCAGGGGACTTGCTCTTCTATACCTCACAGGGGTATTTTTGTCTTCATAAATTATGAATTCCATGTCTTGGGAATTAATATTCTCCTTCTCATGACTTATGAATTCCAAAAAAGTGGTTCATCAATTGGGATTTATTTACCCCAACACCCACTGAACTGCAATTCCCCCTTCTTGTTTTGCCATATTCCTCAATTACCCCTTAAGTTTCAAGTATTCTTCCAAAAACCTTTCTTTGTTTTCTAAAGAGATCTCAAAGTATCATCGGTTCATATTGCACGTATCCAGCACGTCGGTTTGACGGGACTAATAATGAACAAATACATAATTCAGTCGGAAATAAAAATTGAATTAGATTTATAGTTTTGGCAAATTTATATTAATACTACATCTCGGACTATTGTATCTCACATATTATATAATTATATATTAGGGAGGTCGTAAATATTTTAACGAAAAAACATGTTTTGATCATCTCGAATACATGGTCCAATCCCATGCTCGTATTCAATTAGGTAAATGAGCCATTAGAGTAAATCTTGCGCAAAGGGTTATTTGAGTCTTTTAAAATGTTAGATTATATATAGCATGCTAATAATGTTCAAATGTTAATTCTATTTGACATACGTATTGTATGTTAAGAAGAGCTTTCAAAATGTTACATCAGCAATCTAAATTGTTTTAAAACTTGTACCTTTGTGTACATGTAGAAAGGAAAAAAAACATAATGGCTTGGTCAGTTAACATAAACTAGTAAATCCAGTTAACATCACCCTGCTATCAACACAGATAGGATGTGCACATATCGTGCACATACAACTCCTTGGGGCCCACTACAAGGTCCCAAAAAACAATCCAAGTCGTCTATTAGCTTTAAAATTAATGATTTTCTAAGTTATCTTGTAAAAAATTAGTTCAATCCGATACTTCTAAGTGTTTGATTCAATTGTCTAAATGTTTCTTCAGATTTCAAAATCCTAAAGTATAAGTGAAAATTTGAATGATTACATTAAACATTTAAAAGTATCGGATGTGAGCTAATTTTTTCACATGATGACTTAGAAAATTATTTTAAAGCTAATGAATGGCTTGGATCATTTTGTGAGGACCCTGTAGGAGGCCTCACGGAATAGTATGTGTACAATATGTGCACATACTATCTATGTGGATAACATTTTTGAACATCAACATACAAGAGATAGAGCTCATTTAAATATAGGAAGTCAAATCAAAATTTGTTAGGAGTAGCTTTTACGGAAGGTTACTGAACTGGGTGATGATGTTGTGCAGGTGGTGCACAACTTCGTGCTTTGTACCATTCGAATAGTCCGTTCGGTAGTCTAACAGGTAAAATCTCATATTCACCATGTAGTATCAAAGTCATTTATTATCGAGATAAAATTTTGATCGTTGAATTGTCAATCGAACGGTTTGGATAATATACAGTACACACAACACCATCTATGGTAATACCTTATCATGTCTTACTTTTAAATTCAGCCATCTCTAGCCATCTATGTCTTACACTGTGTATGGCACTATGGCTATCGTGGTACATTTCAAGGAAACTTCCAATGTCACATCATCAACCTATTTTGGAATTTTTAAATAGTTTTGTACGTGTTTAGAAATAG
>BPLS01000572.1:1911727-1927168 GCA_019656275.1 Rhododendron kiyosumense
TTATAGCCGGAACACCACGTTTTTATTTTGTTTTTTTTTTATTTGTTTATATCGACTGGAACACCACGTTAACATAGGTGATTTATTCTTCTCTTTCCGGTGGTGACCAATGTTCGAGTCTCACAGATAGTAAATTTAAGATTTAGTATAGGTGGTTTGTTCTCCTCTCTCTTTAGTGGTGACTAATGTTCGAGTCTCACGGATAATAAGTTTATGATTTCAGGTTATAAATACCGTTTCAACTCCTTGTTGACCTACTTATTAACGCTTAAACTAACTCCCATTACATACAAAATAGATAACTAGTTGAACAATTTGAACTCAAACATATCACCGACCAGAATTAACAAGGAGATCATCGTATAATGCTAAACTTTAGTGGATCTCTAGCCATATCGCTTACGTATTCACACGAAATGCCAACGGTCAGTTTAACTGGGTTAAATATAATCGTCGGAAAAGGAGCAAAGACGACGCTTTCTAAACGTCGGCAAAGATAAGACGAAGCCCGCAACCGCAGCGCCTTTGAAAAACGTCGCAAAGCCTTTTCCCGGCGTTTTCTTTTGTTCCAGCCCTAACGTGATTCCATTCCCATTATCTCACAGTACTCTCCCTCACTCGACTCCTACCACTGTGGAAATGAAAAAAATAGCCTGGTTTTGAAGCCCTAGATTGATCGATTCTCAACATCAGGTCTCTCCCTCTCTCAGGAAACAGTGTTTCTGTGAGTTGATCGACGATTTGAGGGGCAAAAGGATGGAGGAGATCACGGAGGCAACATAGGAGGAGAGATTCGGAACCCCGAGGCTCTTCATCAGAGAAATGGTCCTTTGGAACTTCAAATCTTACGCTGGCGAGCAACGCGTTGGCCCCTTCCACAAGGTTAAGGTCTCTCTCTCTCTCTCTCCAATATATATTTATATGCATATATGCTTCTATATCTTCAATATCGAATTTTGAATTTGATACCATCTATTTTCTGTTTCTTGTTTTTTCATTTATTTACTTATTTGGGGCAGAGTTTTTCGGCCGTGGTTGGTCCGAATGGCAGTGGGAAGAGCAATGTGATTGATGCTATGTTATTTGTATTTGGGAAGCGAGCCAAGCAGGTAATTTTTTATTTCAATTATATTGTATATACTTTCTTCTCTGGACATAGACTGATCAATGACTGATGTCATATTCATGGTTCTATTTGGTTGAGGAAGGAAAACTAAAAATATTCAACCTTAGTTTGAAGGAAAAGGAGAGAGAATAATAAGAACTACTAGAACCTCAATGAACTACACTTATTTGTTGGATTGAGATTTTTTTCCCTTTTTTCCCTTTTAATTAAACTCCCCACACCTCTAAGCATTTTAAAGTAAAAAGACACCAAATTTTGTTGGCTTAGTTACAGGGATGACTGTTATGGCATGACGTACGTGTTTCTGTTTGATTGACTAGATAAGATGGGGGGAAGAGTTTGAACACAACAATTTGTTTAAGGATTACATCTCCTTTAGAAAAACCCAATTCTACAAATGATATGATATAGAATACACTCCAAGGGAGTGTGGTGTTGCTAATCCTCTTGTTATTAGTCTGTCTGGATTTCTCATTGTATAAGATTAATTATATGATCCATCATTACGGGTCCCCTCAATCAAATGTGTTCTATATGCCATAAGGAGTGTGGTGTTGCTAATCCCCTCGTTATTAGTCTGTCTCGATTTCTCATTATATGAGATTATATGTTCCATCATTACGAGTCCCCTTAATCAAATGTGTTCTAGATGCCATAATCATGTCACCATTTGTACAAGTTTTCCTTAATCTACTGGTGAACAACTATTAAAATATTTTGCAGATGCGTCTTAACAAAGTTTCAGAGCTTATCCACAATTCTACTAATCACCAGAATTTGGACAGTGCTGGTGTATCTGTTCACTTTCAGGAGATCATTGATTTGGTAACTAAGTTTCTCTGTCTTCATTTTAAAGTTCTACACTTTGCAGATATGGTGTTTTGTGACTTCCCAACTTTGTTGTATGGTAGTTTATAGCTATTTGTCTTGATGAATATGTAAATTTGTGATAGGATGAGGGGACCTACGAAGCTCTTCCTGGAAGTGATTTTGTGATAACACGCATTGCGTTCAGAGATAACTCTTCTAAATACTACATCAACGACCGTCCAAGTAACTTCTCAGAGGTTACCAATAAGCTGAAAGGGAAAGGAGTGGACTTGGACAATAATCGTTTTCTAATACTTCAGGTCCAGAATACAAGTCAAAGTTGTTGAAGTTTTCTTTAAGAAGTTTGTTGTTAAATGTTATGGAGTGATTGTTGGCTGTATCAGGGTGAAGTTGAGCAGATCTCATTAATGAAGGCAAAGGCTCAAGGACCACATGATGAAGGTTTTCTTGAATATCTGGAGGACATAATTGGAACTAACAAATATGTTGAAAAGATTGATGGGTCATATAAGGAGTGAGTTTTTATTCTTCGTTTTCAAAATTTACAGTTCTTTTCCTCTATATACTAATTTTATCCTGTCTTACATCACAACGGTCTTTTAAGTCACTGCATATGCAGTTTTTGTTAGGTAGTGTTTTTTTATTTATTAAGACGTTGTACCAACTACTGTAAATATGCATAAATAGAAACATTAACATTTCTAACCTGAAACATATGCATGTCAAATCTCTAACCCTCCATATGCTATTTACTTTTCCTCTTATAGGCTAGAAGCTCTTAATGAGAAAAGGTCTGGGGTGGTGCAGATGGTTAAATTAGCAGAGAAAGAAAGAGATAGCTTAGAGGTATTTTAGTGTTGCAGCACGGTCGTGCATTTTCCTTGTTGTACTTTCATCAATTAGTCATTTTATCCCCTTCCATCAGAGAGTGAAAAATGAAGCAGAAGCCTACATGTTGAAGAAGTTGTCACTGTTGAAGTGGCAAGAAAAAGCCACAAAACTGGGTTTTGATTACACTAGTGCTCAAATGGTGGGAAAGCAAGAAAAGGTGTCTATCTTGGATGAATATCTGAAAATGAAAAGGTAGTCATGGTCACAACATACTTTGTACAACATGTTTTGACGTATAGACTGTGTTGTTATGATAATCTTGGCATTTGTTTCAGGGAGGAGATTCAGAAATGTAATAAGGAATTGAAGGATAGGGAGGCTTTTCACACGAAGCTTATGGCAAAAGTAGAGGTCTTTAATAAATATCTCTCTCTTTTATGTGCAAGTGCTTCTAGTATATCTCTTACACTTGCTCTAGCTTCTAAGCCGAGAACTTGTTGAACTAACTTTTTTGGTATGACTTAGAATGTCTGTGTGATCTGGAGTGGTACTGTTATTGCCATATTACCATCGAATTTGGAACAATTTCTTATTGGATCCTTGTTTGAAAAATCTAGGAACTTGATAGTGGACTGAAATGTTGTAGGGAGGAGTTCCAAGAGTTTAACAGGCTGGATGTTAAATATGAAGAAGATGAAAAACACAAGAATCGAAAGATTAAGAAGCTCGATGAGAAAATTGAGAAGGTATGGTACAAATGATTCTTACTTGAATTCAACACATGCACGAGTCTTATTCATGGATTTTACTGTAGGATTCATTGAAGATTGATGACATCACAAAGGATTGTGCAGATTCAACAAATATGATTCCACAACTGGAGGAAGATATTCCTAAGCTGCAAAATCTTTTGTCGGAACAGGAGAAAGTCTTAGAGGAAATTAAGGAGAACTATAAAGGTGCTGTCTTCTGTTACAAGTATTATGCTTAAGGCGAGGGGTAAATATTGTGTATTACTTTCCTTTAATCTAGGAAATCCAACTTGGTTTGCTTGCTATCGTGCCCATACATTCACACCTGTTATCTCATTAGTTCCCTCATGTCCTGAATATTGGCGTGGAACTTTAATGCCTCACTGATGAAACTGGGTTTTCATCATATTGTGTTCCCATATAAAGTGCATTGTAAACTATGCTTGTCAATAGTTGGGATTTTATACTTTGGTTTTTCTAACAGGGTCTCCCAGTAATAAACCAATTAGTGAGGTTGGTCAACAATGTAATTACCTAATGACGCTGTGGGTTTGTTAACAGTTCAATTGGTGCTTTGTAGGGCTGTCCACGGGTCGGATTTGGTCGGATTCGGGTCGGGTTGAACCCGACCCGACTGTTTGTCGGATTTTGAAATATGCACCCGAGCCCGACCGAACCACTAGTCGGGCTCCGACCGAAATGTTGTCGGGTTGTAGGTGTCGGATTCGGTCGGGTCGTCGGACTGGAAAAAAAAAAAAAAAACTTCACAGTCACAGTTCATTCAAAAAACAGGACAGAGATCGAGGGAACCCATAAAAATACAGATCAAGCAACAATCACAGATCCAGATCCAGTGATTCACAACATAATATTACAAAGTGAATCATAATATTACAAAATAGCCATTAGATCTACACACCTTTTTCATGAAAATCAAAAAAAATTTCCCAAAATATAGTAGCCCAGAGGCGGAGGAGGCGGAGGACATCGTTGTGGACGAGGTGGAGCCGTCGGTGTAGCCAGCGGAGGAATAGTGGAGAAGCAAGCGGAGGGTGTGGTTGGGCCGTGGGGAAGTTCAGTCTTTGTCCTCCTGTAAGTTCTGTAACTGTACATGGACCGAGACTCCATTAGAGAGAGAGAGAGAGAGAGAGAGAGAGAGAGGTGGCCCAGGTGGGATCGAGGTAGAGAGAGAGGGGTTCGTGCGTGACAGGGTGAGTGAGGGACAGGAGGCGGTGGATGAATCTGGATAATGAAAGGGGATTACGGTTTTTAAGTTTTTTTTCCTTATATATATGTATGTCGGTCGGGTCGGGCCACCCGAAAAATTATTTGGTGCATCCGACACCCGACCGACTAAATGCAAAATCCGACCAAATCAACCCGAATCCGACCCGAATGGCTGATCAGATCCGTCCATTGTCTCATTTTTCGGGTCGGGTTCGGGCGGGTGGTCGGTCGGGTCGGATCCATGGACAGCCCTAGTGCTTTGTATGAAGCGCGAATAGGTGAATTTGGGCAGAAGTTAGTTATTTCTATTTCCTGTTAAATGCACTACTTTTGTGATATTCATTCTTTAGCGATTTGCGAGCGAGTAACAAGTTTATGGTGTAGTGGTAAAAGCTTGAGTTGCCAAGGATGTATTGTAGAATCAAGTTTGCGAGCTACTCACGTTTTGCAAACATGTCATAGGCTTCCCTCTGGCCAGGAACTTACATTTTTCCATTCATCAATGGAGACCCAGCACAACTATGTGATCATATACCTTTACAACATAGGGTTGATGTGTAATGTTAAGGGCCTTAAGGCATTACAGAGCATTTCCTTGTCTGCTTAAATAGATTCCTTTTCACAGATAGTTTGAGTTCATTTTTTTTTTCTGCAGACTTTTGTGATGCTTCTTACTTCATCTTAGATTTAAAGTTGGGTAAAACATGAGAAGTCTAGAAGGCTTTCCCATTGACTACAATTTCAAACATCATATCTGTCGGGAGGGCTTACTGTTTCTATAGCTTCCAAAAATATTTTAAGGAGTATTGTATAGTGGTCCTTCAGATTATTAACGTTCCCTGTCAACTTGACATCTATGGCCTCCTTTTTTTTGGGCATATTGTTGGAAAAGGAAGCTAATTAACTTCTTATCGTCATATCTTCCTTGCATCTATTTTCTTGAGCTTTCTTGTGGTTGTGCAGATAATTATTTAATCTGACTCACTTTCGAATTGGTTGATGAACAGTTGAAATTGAGATGTTCCGCGATGAGCTTGCAAATGTCCGTGCAGAACTACAACCTTGGGGGGACCAGTTGATTGAGCACAAGGGAAATCTTGAAGTTGCATGTACCGAAAGTAAACTTTTGAATGAGAAGGTGAGGTCGGAAATTCAACTGAGTTGCTTAATCGTTGTTAAGGGTTCATAACTAGAAGCAATGCTGCAATGCTGTTAGTATATCCTTTAAAGTATCATGGCCAGGTAGGAATATACTCCTTGCCTGGCATCCTTTTTCCCTTCAGCACTTGAGTAAATGACTGATTGGAATATCAAACCAATATGCCATAGAGCCATAGACAATGACTTTCTTCATAGAACTACTATCCAGTTTCTTAAATTTGTTGTCTACAGTAAGAACAGGTTTTCAGAGTAAGGAGTAGCCCTAAACAACTAGAGGTAATAATATGTTAATCGAGCTTTTATACATCTTCTTTAGCAATAGACGTTTCTTTTGGCTAACCCATATTTGCATACTATAATCTCATTCATTCTTCTGTTTTTACTTATAATGGCTACGGGACATGGATGACACGACTCAGATATTCGGACATTTCATTTTTTCATCTATAAGGAAAATGACATGCATAATATGTGATGTATATGTTCTCTAAGTGTATCTTAGAAACTCATCTAAAAATCCAAACCGTTGTTTCTATCAAAGTAGGATAACAAATTCAAGTAAAAATAGCATTATGAAGATATAAACCAACAGTTACTAAGTATTCTTGGACTAAGCATCCATGGCAATTTAACTCTTACCCAACTGTTAAAAATGCATTATAACCTCCCAACGAGTGTGTACGAAAAAGAAAATCTAAGAAATATCTGAGGTGTGTACAACACTTGTCTCCAAAAAATATAATAACAAAATGGGACACATGTTCGTAGTGTCCGGAGAGTGTCGTGTCGTGTTCGTGTTGAACATGGATACATGAGGCTGGTAGATGTGTCCATGCTTCTTAGGTGATGACAAATAACAATAGAGAAATTGGTAAGTTTAATATTCTTCCAGACTGTGATTAGTAATGTCCTTGGCTTGATATTTGTCACCCGTTCAAATTGGGTCAAAATTGCAGAAGCAGCAGAACTACATTTCGCATGGCCAAAGTGAATTCATTTTGACTAATTGCAATTCTATGGTTCCCCATTCTCTTAAATAATACTGGCATTTACTATTTTCAACTCATTGGAGATTCATTGATTATCATAATTGTGGTACAGAACGCATAACGATAAGCCTCTGAATGTTATAGTTGACTGTTTCAGCATAGAGCTGGTTTTGCCGCTTATGAGTGTGCTCAAAAGAAGATGAACAACATACAGAGCACAATTGGAACAAAGACTTTAGGTATCACAAGCATCCAAAACGAACTAGAGAAAATCAGGGTCGATGCATTGGAAGCTCGTAAAATGGAAGAAGTATGCCTTCTATGTTGATATTTGAAATTTTCATTCGGTATTTTGTTCACGAGTAGATCAGTGAGAACAATTGAGTCCTTTGCAGGATTGTCTCAAGGAACAAGAAGCTTTAATTCCTCTTGAACAAGCTGCACGGCTAAAGGTCTTAGAGCTTTCATCTCTCATGGAATCTGAAAAGAGCCAGGGATCTGTGTTGAAAGCAATATTGCAAGCAAAAGAAACGAATGAGTTAAAGGGCATTTGTGGTCGAATGGGTGACTTAGGTGCTATTGATGGTGAGTGTTACGTGTAACGAAGTTATTAAGCTACACTTTATTGTCTTTCCACCATTCCCTGTATTGCAGTGTATATAATAACATCGCGAATCTCTCAATTAGTTTGTCAAAAGTGACTGAGCATGTTCTTGTTAGATTCTTTGCACATTGTTGGTTCCAAAGTGCGTACGAAACAAAGAAATAGAATATTAAAATGAGCAAGAAGGGATAACTTTTACCAAAAAGAAGAATTTATATTAGTCAAGCTATCTGGGAACCAAGATGAGTGTCTTTCTTGTACTTCCCTCAATATTTGCTAAAATTTGTTTGAGGGAACAACTCACATGGTATTGGTCATAAAAGATCTCAATTTGTCTGTTCTGTTTGTTCAATGACGTCGTTCTTAATTTTATCTAGCTCTGGTCCTTGATATTGTTCACGTTCTGTCATGTTAAGATATGATACAATTATCTTATGTTTGCTTATGATATACTATTCCCTCCATTGTTTAATGTTCGTCTTGTACTCTATTTTGGGATGTCCCTAAATGTTCTCTTTGGAAAGCCAAAGAAGAAGTGTTTAGGTTTACGAAACTAACCTTCAGAAACTATTAAAAGTAGGGATATACGGGCAATGCTGGAAATCAAATCCAACTTGTTAAGGGGAAATCAGAAATGCATTAAATGCATGTCCTCTTGAAATGTTGAAAGTCCCAGAATGGACTAACCAAAAGGAATGCACTGAGCAATTTGCTCAAGCTAATGTTGATTTTGAATTAAGTACATCTTGTGATGACCATTTTACAGTAATTTTCCCCTCTACTGACTCTTTTTAATCACTTTTTTCTTTGATCGGGTTTATTGTTGCAGCAAAATATGATGTGGCCATATCAACAGCTTGTCCTGGGCTTGATTATATTGTTGTCGAGACAACTAGTGCAGCTCAAGCATGTGTGGAGTTTCTCCGAAGGAGAAACCTTGGTGTTGCTACCTTCATGATTTGGTAGATATTCGTAACGAATTATGTCGTCCTTGCTTCTCAGAGCCCATTGTCTATTTTGTGTTGATATTGTTCTGTACAATTTAAAACAATGCTACCATAACCCGAATGAACTGGGTAGAATTAGGATTTGGATGATGAGTTAGTTCTGGGGATTTTGGTAAACTCAACTTAATCTAGTCAGCGAATGCAAGCAGAACTGTCTTACAGCAATACCTCTTCCATTGGCCGACCCTTTGTTACATTGCATTGTGTCCTTTTATATTGCCTCCTTATTTTATTTTATTTTGTGAAACTTTGGGCAGTACTTAGCATATCTGCTGCGCTAGTTTGATTATCAACACTGCTTACAACAAAAGTTTAAGGATTCAGAGCAAAACTATACATGCAGAAGGATTTACTTGGATTGAGACACTTTGATTCATGCTACAAGCATAGAACTTTGTTATTTTATGTAATCATCTACTGTTCTTGTTAATTAAGAATTGCGACTGGGAAGACTTAAACACAGGCTTGCTTATACACTGCCCGAGATCAACTGATCTTTTGTTTATTCATGTTGCAGGAGAAACAAGTTGGTCATTTGCCTAGATTGAAGGATAAAGTAAGCCCTCCAGAGGGAGTTCCTCGCCTTTACGATTTAATAAAAGTTCGAGATGAGAGAATGAAACTTGCTTTTTTCGCAGCATTGGGGAACACTGTTGTAGCCGAAGATATTGATCAGGTATATTTGTCTTACATTCGTGCACAAAATTCACATGGTTTGTACTTACATGAAGGAAAAATGCGTAGCAGGGAAATATAATTGGCATCAGCTTGTAGTTTAGTTCATAGAGCATACTTCCTCTAAATGATCAGTTTTGTGGTTTTCTGAGGAAGGATCTCCAGTGTTTGCCTTCATTTCTGCTAGTGAAAGTAAATACAAATCAGAATCTGGTTTCCCCCGTCAAGATTTCTACTTTGCTGTACATACTTCATCAAAGTAAGGAGCTAAACCAAAAAAATATTGAACCTTTTTGTTGTCTCATCTGGCTGCAAAAGGTCCTTTCCTCTCCCTAGCTAGTATTGCTTTTAGCACACGGTAGAGCTTTGACTGCTTAATGTCATCTCAGTTATGACACTATATTTTTTTCTAGTTGATAGTAACCACCATTTTTATTTTTTAAGCCCAATTTTAATTCTGCAGCTTATCTTTTGGTTTGTAAGCAGTGCTAATTCATCTCTTTCTGGATTTTAGGCAACTCGTATCGCATATGGTGGAAACAAAGAATTTCGGCGTGTAGTAACACTTGATGGATCTTTATTCGAAAGATCTGGAACTATGAGTGGTGGGGGAAGCAAGCCACGTGGTGGTAAGATGGGTACAGCTATCCATGCCACCAGTGTTTCTACAGAAGCTATTGCAGATGCTGAGAATGAGCTTGCTGAAATGATTGAACAATCGAGTAAAATAAGTCAGGATATAGCTGATGCTGTGAGGTGCTACCAGGACTCGGAATTTAGAGTTTCGCGTTTGGAGATGGAATTAGCCAAAAACCAGAAAGAGGTAATAGCACAAAAAAGTTCATGACATTTGGAGTTATTTTTTTTGATCCACCATTTGGAGTTATTTACAGACTGATAATTTTTTCTGAAACAGATTGACAGTTTGAAAACAGAACATGGTTATCTTGAAAAACACCTTGATTCCTTGAAGGCTGCATCAGAGCCAAACAAAGACGAGCTTGATAGGCTAGAGGAACTCAGAAAAATTATATCTGCAGAAGAGAATGAGATTGATAGGCTCACACAAGGTTCAAAACAGCTAAACGAGAAGGTAGGCAAGGGTATCTTCCATTTTGCAACCTGATCAATTTGTTCAGCAGAGAAAATGCTTATTGTGCCAATTCTTTCTGCTTTTTTAAGGCTTTGGAGCTTCAGAATAAAATAGAGAATGCAGGTGGTGAAAGATTGAAAAACCAGAAGTCAAAGGTCACCAAGATTCAGACTGTAAGTACATACATGACTTCAAGATCTGCCAGATCCTACACAGATATACTCATATCAATTCATGCTAACTACTGTCAGGAGATTGATATAAGCAGCACAGAGATCAATCGTCACAAATTTCAGATACGAAGGGGTCAAGAGAAGATTAAGAAACTAACAAAGGGGATTGAGGAATCAAAGAAGGAGAAAGAACAGCTCATTGGAGAAAAAGAGAAGTTGCTTTTGACTTCCAAAGAAACAACACAGAAGGCTGTTACAGTTCAAGAGACCTATGAGAAAATGCTGGAGGTTATTTATTATTCACTCTCTTTTTTGCATCCGTAAGGTAAAGGTAGAATAACTAAAGGAGTTGCTATTGTAACCAATTTGTGCCTTTCCCCTTCTCTCTTTCCTTTGTCTAGGTTGTTGATCATCATAAAGACATACTGGATAAGGCGAAAACTGATTATGAAGAACAGAAGAAAACTGTTGATGAGTTGCGGGCATCTGAGGTTTCTTCCAACATATGAACACTCCATTTTGGCTCCTTTCTAGTACTTCTGTCTTGTGACAGGTGTCACCAGTTTATTGGGGATTGCCCAGGTTGACACCGACTATGAGTTACAAGAGTTGAAGAAGGACTACAAGGAGTTGGAAATGAAGGGAAGAGGATACAAGAAAAGGCTCAGTGATTTGCGTATTGATTTCATGAAACATATGGAACAGTATGCCTCAACCTATAGCCTGCACCGTATAATTAGTAGGCATTATATTCTTCAAGCAGATTTAGCCCCGCCTTTGTCTCTATCTCTATTTTTGTCAAATGCAGAATTCAGAACTATTTAGTTGACCAAGAAAAGCTGCAAGCAATGCTGACAGAACATACTCTTGCTGAGTCTTGTGACTTAAAAAGGGCCCTTGAAATTGTGGCGCTGCTTGAAGCACAATTTGAAGAGATGAACCCATATCTTGAATCAATCTCAGAGTATGCATTTCTCTGTCAATGTAGAAGTAGGCAACTGAAATTATCAAGTCAGAATTCTTTCTATGCTCAAGTTTACTTGTGATTATACTAGATACCGGAGGAAAGTTTCCCTGTACAATGGACGAGTGGAGGATCTCAACTCAGTGACCCAACAGCGCGATGATATGAAGAAACAATACGATGACTGGAGAAAGAAAAGGCAAGTTTACCTTGTACTTTACTCGCTAATTCTCCTATAAGAAACCTACCCTACCTTCTTGATTATGGTATTCAGGTTAGATGAGTTCATGGAAGGATTTAACACAATTTCTCTGAAGCTGAAAGAAATGTATCAGGTAAGCTTTTGGCTTTCCAGAAAGTTTAGGCGGGTGGTATTATTTGTATTTAGCGCTTTTTTAATTTGCACGAATTGTTATCATTGCTCATGCCATGATTGTGGTGTTTCTTTTCATGGGAAAATCGTCAGATTACTTTATCCATACGAAACTGAGCGGTTGGCTGTAGTTCAGATTTCTTTTATAATTCCTCGGTGGTTCTACTTCTCTTGTGCTTTACTAACTCATTTGTTGCGAATTATTTATGGTTAATGATCTTGCTACAGATGATCACCCTCGGTGGTGACGCGGAACTTGAGTTAGTGGACTCTTTGGATCCTTTTTCTGAAGGTGTTGTTTTCAGTGTAAGACCACCTAAAAAAAGCTGGAAGAATATTGCTAACTTATCAGGCGGAGAAAAGGTAATTTCTGAAATGCAGTAATAGCTCCAATCTTAATTGGTATTTTACGTGAATGTTCTAAGCTAAATAGCCAATCTATCAAATTCCAATATATCCACTGTGTTTACTTTCTTATTTTTGGTTGCTTTTACTTTCAGACACTCAGCTCATTAGCTTTTGTTTTTGCACTCCACCACTACAAACCTACCACTATTTATGTCATGGATGAGATCGATGCTGCCCTTGGTATGTTCATAAATTACATTCTTACTGGGGATGGCTTTCGTTTTGTTTTCTTCTAACTCTTTTTTCCCTCCTTATGCCTTACTTGTTTCCGGTTCACGTAATGGGCAGACTTTAAGAATGTTTCAATCGTGGGACACTACGTGAAGAACTGTACGAAGGATGCACAATTCATAATTATAAGGTGGCTTCGAATCTAATCTTTTGTTACTACCAAGTTTCTTTTGGTTGTTTTTCTAAATGCTTTGTCTTTGTTTGCTAATGCTGCAGCCTTAGGAACAACATGTTTGAGTTAGCAGATCGACTTGTTGGGATCTACAAGACTGATTATTGCACTAGGAGCATTACCATTAACCCAGGAAGTTTTGCTGTTTGTGAAAAAGCACCTGCTTAGGGAGGCATTCGTACGATTGAAGTCTCGACAATGCCTGGAGCTTGTGAACAACATTTTGTTATATATCGAAAGTGGTGATATGCATTCTGTTGTCTAATTATTCGCTCAGGGATGACTGATGAACATAATCAAGAAATCTTTGTACGTTTCGCACAGGTACTTAATTATCTCACTATTCAGCAGGATTCGTTTTGTTGCAGTCTGTCGTTTTCTTCACTGAGCATTTGTTATCCCCCATGTCGATTCCGATTCATCGTGCTTGACAACATATCGGCTTTTTATGGATCATTCTGGTGTCTTTGTTATGAATTTTATGTGGTGCAATTCATTTCTATAGACTAGAAATGCCAAAACAAAGAAGCACGTAGAGAATCATGAAGAAAGCATAAAAGCAGCTTTTCCAACAATCCCCTCAAGGATATTGGGGGAAGGAACGGGGCGTAGGCTAGGAACGGGCACCAGTATGTGTTCTTCATCTTCACTTCTTAGCCAGAGCAAGGACAAATCAATCTCTTCGATACCCGTTGATCAGCAGCTCATTTAGTCGTGAAGGTTGATACGCTTCGCCGGAGTCTTCCCTGGTAAGTTGGATTAAATCAAAGAAAGCATAATTGATTAACAAAATGAATTCACACCCAAAACATGCCAAGTTGGGCTGGAGAACCATGCAGAACCATGCAGGCCTTATGGGCTCGGGTGCTTCACTCTAAATACCTTCCGACTTTCGCGATGGGAAGTTGATTTGGGAATCCAAGCCGTCATCCCCATCAAAATCTGTGGGCAAAAACTATGACACTACGGCAGAATTTACACAAAAAAACCCGCATACTATGACACTGCATCCGCAACTTTAAAACCTTTGCACGCAAACTTAATTCAAGTAGCCGCAAACTTTTCTGGCCTATTTTTACCAATGGCTGCAAACTTTTAACCTCTGGACGCAAACTTTGAACTCTTGGCCGAAAACATGAAACTCGATTCCTGTTGTAGTTGTTTTGAGAGAGAGAGAGAGAGATTTAATCGCAAAAAACCATCCACATGCAGGGAACCGGTAAAATAGGAGGAAATCCTAACAATCAAAATGAAGCGACTATAGTGCATCCAACGCGCTAGATTGGTATCGGTCGGTTTCTATGGAAAGTATCGTTAATTGTTGAACTGTGGAACTACCGTGACAGCTGAATATTGACAAATAACATACGCGGCTTTTTGGCACCTGACAGTCTCATCAATTTATTGCTGGACTTGAATCATTCATTTGGTCTAGACATGTTAGCTGTCTTCTTGCATGTAATAGCAGATCTTTGTAACAATTGTATTTAATTAATTGAACACTTGCTCCAAGAGTTTCCTTCAAAGGTTATCACTATTACAATTTGTAAAGTGAATCTTGGTCAGTTTTCCCTTTTTTTTTTCCGAGAGATCTTTCTCTATTTCTTCCGAACCGAGACGCTCTCGAATATCGACAACCTTTTCCTAATCTTTCTGTACTCTGTAATTCGCAGCTCTGTGTATGCTTTTTTTGAATTCAGTCCTTTCACTTCTTTTTCCAGTAATTCAAATCTATCTAATAAAATTCATATTAAATATAAAAAAAACATCAACCCAATTATGTGCAGAGACTTTTTTTACACTGTGATGCGGGACCCACTATGTGATGCGGGACCCACTATGGGTTCCACACAAGTGATTCTGGTAATTCATTAAACTTAAAATATTTTTTCAAGTGCTCTTTGAAAAATCAACTCAATCGAATAACTGTAAGTGTTCGATTCAATCTTATAACTTTCCATTTAGGTTTTAGCCTCAAATCCTAAAATTTGAAAGAAAAGTTAAAAAATTAGATCGAGCACTTACAGTTATTCGATTGAACTAATTTTTCACAGAGACACAAAAAAATATTTTAAATTTAATGGACAATTCAAATTATTTGTGTGGGACTCGTAGTGGGTGCCATATTGGGAAATGTGCACAATTTGTGCCGGTGGCGAAGCTAGATTTTGAACCCGGGAGAGCCGGCTTAGTAGACATATACTATTTTTTATCGGTACGTATACTTATTATATGATAAAGTTTTTTATTTTCCAATACATTATATTTGTACATTGAAATAATTCTAGTCTAATGAAATTAAAGTATACCAATCTTTTTTTTTTCTTTAGGCTACTTCAACTATCACGTACTTATTTTTTTATTTAAAGAAATTGTGAAATGAGTATGTAAAATAATATATTTTTTATCAAATCAAACCAAAATTATTAAAGCTCTATACACGAATAATTATCAACAATATTAAAGTTAGATATATACAAAATAAAAATTTTAAAACTCGAAAGCTCGGCCCCTGGCCTCGGACTCCGACGTAGCTCCGCCACTGATATGTTCACAAAAAATCTGTGCGCACAAACCATTATAAATTAATTGGGACGTTGAGAGTATTTCTCAACCTACAGGGACCAATAAAGTTATTTACGCAAAAACTCACCAATTCCCTCTCGAACGTCCTCTCCGGCCGCGGCTGAGCCGGAAAAGAAGAGCCAATCCCGATTCAACGGAACCTGCGAAAACGAACGGAAGGAAACCAACACTATCTCTTTCTCTTTCTCTTTCGAGGACTTTGCCTTTGAATTTTTCGCCAAACGGAGCGTGACGGAGA
>BPLS01000572.1:1942168-1970618 GCA_019656275.1 Rhododendron kiyosumense
AGTGAAATATTAGGAACCAAAGATGAGCACTACTGAAACCATTATTGTCAAGTGTTCCTCCCATGTGGAGTGGAAAATTGGCACAACTGACAACCAAACAGAAGAGTCAGATGTACATGGCATTATTTAACTTGGAATCAAAGTCAAATTAGTTCAGATTTCTTTGGTGGTGCCTTCACAGAGAGAATCCCTTAATATATGGTTTTCTAAAAGTCACACAAATAGACCATTTTTGACAATGAAATTCCAGCTTTCTGATCCTTTTACTCCATCATGGGTTTCGTATTGGAGCAGTACTGCTTTTGTCACTACTTTATTCTCCCATGAATTATATGTTTGTTTGTTTGTTTACCGAGTGGAGTAGAGTGCAGTTGGTGCCTCTCTTACACTTATATGCATATAGGCAAGGTTCAATTCCCGTAAGCACATGTCCTCCTCTCCAAATCCCCTATGATAGAGTAGATTAAATTCAACGAATGGGCAAAAAAAAAAAGAAAAAAAGAATTATATGTTTGAATTATTAAATAAATATTTTGCATATTTCAAACACAACCACCTTTCTTGGTGGGATATCTATCTTTCTAGCTAGGCCCTTGAAACAAGGCTTTCAATAATACTAGCCAACTTCTATGGCTCTAACCATCTCCTCTCACCATCACCTTTTCAAAGGAACATTTCTCTTGTCATCAAAACGCCTTAAATAATGGCCAGTAGTCGATCTCACTGTCCTCATCTTAATCATGATTCTTTGGCACCCAATTTCTACTCATTACAGAATACAATTTACGGAGTATTTGTCATGAGGTGATGAGGGTTTTGTTTTTCCCTTTTATTTCAGGTCAAAGACCTTGTAATCTTTTGCGTTTTGTGAACGCGAAAGAAGCAAGGCGATGGATGTGAAGAGATCAAGGCTATCGATGCGAAGGGACGCAATTAAAAAGAAAAAAGAAAAAGAAAAATCGATGAAAAGGGATCTCCCCCGAGTCATTTTTTTTCCTGAAAAATAACACCTCGGAGCCAAATAGGATTGCCCCAAGCATACTTTATATGTCAACAGCTTGGATGCCGAGTTTTTTGGTTTTTGATAATTAGGTATCCGATCTATTGGATCAACTTATTGAAGGTACCAATCCCATTGTCAAATACTGAGAGGTCCAATTAAAACTTTGTCCCATATAGATTGACCCGAACACACAAGATGATAGCATGCGGGTGGTAGCCGAATCTCAGGTTAAAGGCTTCTAGTTCTTGCTGCCCTTGGGGTTTGGGTGGATTACAAGTTCGAGCTAAAAATTCGTCTAAGTTGAAATTTCACTTTGCAGGAATCATGAATTTTCTCTTGGTTACTCCTTGACAATATCAACAATGTAAAGCTACTTTTTCTTCTTTTTTCGGGGGAAGAGAGGCAAAAGGGCAAATTTAGTGCACAAGGCTCCCGTTATTGCGGGGTCTGGAGAAAATGTTGATGTATGCAGCCGCAAAGAGACTGTTTCCATGATTCAAACCCGTGACCTATTTTTACCATTGCGCAAGGCCAGCCATTCTTTTCACGGAACAGAGAACTATTTTAATTACATGTGGTGGGTTCACTGGGGTTGTGATCACAACAAAAAAAGAGAGGCAAAAAAAAAATCATGTAAATGAACTTGTCATGAGCACTCTGCTGGACTTCAACCCTCACATGCTTTCCATGTGGAAACCCTAATTTCTTGATCCAACTCACAATCAAGAAATATTGATTAGCTCTAGCAAATCACACGTGTGGAGGCAGAGTATATGTGATTACTAATTTTAGTGATAAGCATTAAGTTAACACTTAAAGGAAATAATATAAAAATTAATTTGGTGATGATGGTTTCTTCCAATAGAATCCATTTAACCAATATAAAAATTAAAAAGTTTAGGCTACGTTTGGAACTTGCGGAAAAGAAGGGAAATCCACTTGTTTGGTTCTTAAAAGAAGAGAGGAGAAATTTTCAAACATAAATTCAGCTTTACTCTCAATTTCTCCTTTACTTTTTCTCTCATGCTCTTAATCAATTTTTCATCTTTTCTTTTCCTTTTTTTGCCCCCTAAATTCCAAACAAAGCCTTAGGCAAGGAAAAAATATAATTATCTGTGACATGTGGTTGTAAGTCCCAACTATTTTCCTTGGGAAAAACAAAACTTAAAATGGTAAATTTTTCTTTGAAAAAAAGAAAGTCCCTTTCATTTGAATGTGAAGAATTATGGGTTGTCTCTATGATTATGGGGCAGAACTGTATGGAGGTGGGGATTGATGCAATCAATTGCCAATGCTCTCATGCTTTTGTACTGAAATAGTGAAGTTTTAATGGTGTCAAGTGCCAGAGGGGTCCGCCTTAGAGAGGTTGTACGACGTCCCACCCTACAGGATCCCTAGGTTTGGGAGGGCCACCCGTTTGTCGAAATTAAACTTTGCGAGAACAAGTAATGCTTTAATGTGAGTAGCAAATTAATTAGGTGTTGCATCAAGTTCACAGGGACAAATGGCCCGTCGACAATGGGAATAGCCATTAAGAAATTAATCGAGCTACGTGTAAATAAGTCCAGACTTTTTTAAGTTAGGAGTATTTAAAAAGTTCGAAGAGACAAATCCTTAACGTGAAGGTTTCTTAGATTTATCATTAATTCAAATAGTAGTATCAAATTAAGTTTAATGTTTCAGACTCCAATCATTTCAGGTCATTGACAACGGGTGGATCTGGTCTAGATATTGCTATTACTGTACCCAAATTAACCTATGGGTGGATCTGGTCTAGATATTGCCATTATCATACCCAATTTAACAGTCCAAACCCCAAATATTTATATTGACTAAAGTTGAACCGATACCTGATAATTATGAATTTTAGGGTACCATAATCAAACAGTACAGGGTTTTATATTGTCATTTGAACTGCAACGTACCACGACATTAGTGATTCTATAAATCTATTAATAAGAGGAGAAAGAGAACTAAAACTAGAAAAATGAACCTGCCATAAGGTGGTACCATATTCAACCGTTTAGCCAAATTAAAAATTTTAACAAAATTACAACAAAAATCTCTCTTTCGTAAGGTGTTTTTAACCCATACCCAATAACGAACAGGCAAAATCTTTAAAGAAAACAAGAACCGTAGAGACGACTTGGTTCCGATAGCCGTGGAGTTTGGGTGAAATTACCATCCCTGGAGACGACTTGGTTCTGATGGCTGTGGAGTTTGGGCGAAATTACCATCCCTATTTACATTACATTTGAAACTCCTTTTTCACTGTGGAGAAAGGACATGAATTACCTCACACATGCCTACATAGAGTTATGAATTCATAACCTTTAAAGAGCCTTGACTAGGTTGTTGTTTGGTGATCAGTTAATGCTCCACAAAACACATTAGTTGGTGTACGTACCAAAAAAACTTAGGTTAGTTGTTTCAATGGGGCCGCCGGAGGTTTGCCCGATTGTTAACCTTAGGGTCTCGGAATCAGTCGAGATGCGTTCAAACTGGCTCAGAATCTTTCTTAGTTATTGAGAATCTTGCTTAAAGTGAAACTACTCAGTGTTCTAAAATAAGGAATTAATTGGCGATTAATCGCCGATTAATTGGTGGCGGGGCCTATCCGATTAGGTCCGACTAGCGATTAATCGCCGATTACTAATTAATATGCACCGATTATCTGATTAATTGCTCGGGGGTGGCCGACCGCCCGACTAGCGCCTAGCGACGTTTAGAAAAAACTTTCCAACAACTTTCTAAAGTTGCTTGCTTTACTTAAATTTATAAAGGTTGCTTCCAAGTCGTTCAATTTGCCTAATTTTCATTGTTGATGGCTAATTATTATTTATTTAATAAGCCGAACCTCCTAATCTTGCCCTCATCATCTTTCACGCCAATTTCAACCTAATGTGCTGGTTTAGCTAGTGGGTTATAACCTAATGAGGAATAATTCTCTAAATAAAATTTAAAAAATAGTGATTATTCTATCAATCTGAAAATGTTAGTAGTAATTAAATTTGTGTCCAACTAACTTCTTCCATAATACTATATGTTGGTTGTTTTTTTGTTTTTGTTTTGCTTTAGCTTTTGTTAATTACTGTAATTAATAAGTCTTCATCGTGTTTTCGGGTGAAAGAGACATTAGTTATAACATTTTATGTTTGGTTGGGAAAGTTGATCAAGAAATAATGTAAATGGAGAATCCGATCAGTACCAATTTAGAGGTGCACAAGGTCCGAATTAGTGCAATTCTATAGAAATTTCGTAACTGGACCGCTCTGTTCCGAAGGTACGTTCCAAGAAATTACGGGCCAAAACCTGATCATTATAAATGTGAAACCTGACAATTAATAACCCATAAGACGAGCCTGATTCTTATTTAATTATTGGTTCTACCTTTTAAACATTGAAACACTTTCCAATACAAATCTAAACTTGCAAAGTAGTTCATAAATTTAGATTAAAGAGTTATAGCAATTCCATTAACACAGAATTTTGCTAGTCCCTAAATAACGGTGCCGTTCCGCTTAGATTTTTGGGATTTTGTTCTTATTCAAAATTTTTTGTCGCATTTGTTAGTTTTGAGCTAAATTTTTGTGGTTTTCCGATTCGTCTTGTCTTGGCTTTATCTTGGATATTTCAAAAAATATTTGAGTAAAACTCATGACTTTTTACTTTTCCGATTCCTCTCATCACGACGAATCAATAATTCATAAAAATTTGTCACAAAACTAACAAACGTGGAGAAAATTTGAATAAAGATAAAAACGAAAAAAAGCCTAAAAAGCTCAAAAATCCCATAGCCGGAACGCCAAGTAATAGAGTAATAAGGACGATTGGCTTGGTTTCTTTTCCAAATTGGCCAACATTAATTTTTCTGGCAATGGTACAGGTCATTATTCTTCCTCAAAATTGGTTCCACCATGAGAGTTAGGGCTGACCCTGTTGCGAGGGTAAAATAGAAGTAGTCGAACCGCCGTTTCCGCTAAGCATTAAGTTATGGATTACATTTTATAGTTCATAAACGTCATATTATTTTCACTAAACTATAGGTCGTAGAAAATGCGTTGGATTTAGGTGAAGAAAATGTGTTGGATATTTTAGTTTAGCGGAAACGTGACTTTTGACAAAAAAGATATAGTTTAGTATGAACAACTTCACAAAAGCCAATAAGTTATAGTACAAAATTTTTAGTGCAAATGGGGCTAAGTCACCTTAATCTTTTGATAAAATTATTTGCGATCGTGTTCTCGGTTTGTATTCTATGTTCCTGCTTTTCATTATTGCTTTTGCGAAGTTGAACAACTTAATATGTTTTAAGAGGCGCTTCTACACTCATTCTCCCGCATCCCTTTACGTCCATATATATAAATGCACGCGCATTATTCGAATTAGGTTAACTATGTAGTTGTAACAGATTGTGGTTTATGTGCTTCTTCTATGCAAAGTCGATGTGAATGCAGAAAGCGAAAATAGGAACACCGTTATGCTGATGTCATGCATAGCCAGAGTCCGTGCAAATCACTTAAATATACTGTACCATTTTGGTACCTTTGTTCGGTAGGGATTGATGATACCCTCTTGCGTTGTATATAGACTAAATAGGGCATAGGAGTGATTGTGAAGGCACAATGCCAAGCTGGGTGGATATATAGGTCCAACGCGTGCTCTTGGCATCGTCACGTGTTGCTCCAAACTCTCTTTACCATTACATTTTCATAAGGGGGAACGGGGACGGGGATGTTAAGACTAACTATATGAACCCTATATGAGTATAGAGAAGCGTGTTGGGACACGATGCGATGATATCCGAAACAGTTAAATATAGTGATCCCAAATTAGGTGTGGAGTGACGATCAATGAATTGGAATGAGTGCATGGTAGTGTCTGTGTCTGTTGCGTTTGCAGTGCTGCGGGCTTTTGATTCTTTGCAGCATAGTAGCAATATGACCCACCCACACTCCGATGTTTCTTAGTAATCAACTTTTTTTCACCATTTGAAAGAAAGAGCTGATTGAAATTTTATGAAAGATGCAAAAAAAAATTAAAAATTGAATGATGGAAAAAAAATTAAAAATTAATTTTGAAAGTACTTTATTTTTAGGTCAAAGTTTCATAGTCTCTCACAGGGAGCGTTGAAATTGGGACGGAGAGAGTACCTCACATTAGGACCGAGAGACATGAATATGGTCGACTGCTCTATTCAATTCTTTTTTTACATAATTACTTTTTCCTAAAAAAATTTGAAATTTACAGGTCTTTGCCGGTCCAACAATTTTATCTTTAACATATGCCCATCCGTCCAAGATTTTTCTTTAAAAAATTTTAATAACCCATCCAAAAATGTTAAAGATCTATAAAAAAATAAAACATAATTTCCCTGTAAAATGGTGAGGCGCACAAAATTGCATATGCCTTTTCTTATAGTATGTGACTCTATTTTATTTTACCTTTGTATAACTAAATCGAAAACCATCTCCAATAGTAATATTTTGGTAGTTTCTTCGCCGCAAATAGCAGTGGCGGAAGTGACTACTATATATGATACGAGTGTTTGTGCAAATGTGTTAGTGGTTGAATGTACGCTCCATAGGTATCAAATTCAAGCCGCCTAAAAACGCAATGGACGACTCAAATGTACCGAGTGGACACCATGTGTATCCACCCGGCGCTGAAATTTTTTCCCACCTCACAAGTCTCTTGTCTCTCTCTCTCTCTCTCTCTCTCTCTTGTTTTTTTTCCCCACGCCTTCTGGTTCTCGTGACTGGCGTTATATGGCATCATCAAACAGATGCCTAAAAGTACAAGATTTGCATGACTCATAGTAATTATCACCACCCACCTCCGCTCCTCCTCTCATTTTCATTTTTTTATGACTCAGGTGTTTGAACCAATTTACGTGCACCTCGATTCATTGTGGAGGACAAATCCTACTGTCCGCTAGCTTGTGGATATCTCAATTAAAGTTAGAGCAAAATTTTGTATGAATTGGCTCCAAAGAAGTTGATAGCACTGTAGGGCCGGGTTTCGAAACTGAAACCTTAGGGCCCCGTTCAGTTGCAAGGAAATTATGAGAAAGAATGTGAAAATCAACTTTCTTGTAGTTTTCTGTGTGTTCAATTACTAGAAAAGTTGTAGGATTCACAGGTTCAACTTTTCCTATTGGGAAATACTTTCCTGCAAAATATGTCTTGCCAAAATGAAGTAATTCTTGTTTTCCTACAATATTTTTGTCAAGTGACCACACACAAGAAAATAAATTTCATTTTTCTTTACTTCATATCACTTCATTTTTTCTGGGAACCAGTTTTTTACACAACATTCTCAACAACTGAATGGAGCCTAAGAGGGAGCAAATCCAATGGCGTTCAGGATTTTAACTCAACGGTAACAAAAATATAGACAAAAACTATTGCATACAAAACACTATATAAGATAACTATATTTACTTTGCTTGAAGACTTATCAAGCCTAATTTATTTTATTCCGTAGAGTTAATTATATGATCTATTTACTCACAAATTTCAGTAAGTTTTCATTTACTCTGCTCTACACTACCGATTCAGTGCCATTAATAGAAAAGAAATATCAATGCGCATAAGTACGTATACAAAATTTTAGTACATCCTTTGAATCCAAAGGTTCGCTTGAACTCCCTCAAATCCTAGTAGAGCTGCCCCAGAGCAAATCTCTAATCTCAGACTTTAACCATTAGGCTAACCCCCTTCGGATTCATTTTCATTACTACTACGTCTCCAAACTTTTTCCTATTTTCTGATTAAATCTCTCTCTCTCTCTCTCTCTCTCTCTCTCTCTCATTTCTTGTTGCTCACATATTTTGCAAGGAATATGTTCATAAATCTCACAATCAATAACAATCGCTGTACCATTAATACCTTGATACATGCATTTCTTCTTGATCTCAATTTGAACAATGTTAAGTAGTGTCGACGCTAGATTCTATACTATATATGTCAACTTTCAAATGGCCGGCCATTAAATTCCGTCGACTAAATTAACGGCATATTTCTGTTCTTTCTTTGTGTACTCCACATGTGACTCTCACGTGCCAGAAAGTCGTGAGTATTTAATATTCAATTTGGACGTAATGCCCAAATAATTGAAACTTGTATGTCGACGGTCGTCGAAATTATTCAAAGTGAAACACGGGGTCAGCTGGGATCAAACTGATCGAAATTCAGCATGTGAATGAAAAGTGAAGCTTAAAATTACATGCACCAATGTTCCTCTGTATAAAATGGAATTGGAATTGTATCTTCTCCCGTCCTTAATCGCTTGGATTGGACTGGATAGTCCAATTCTCGACCGTCCATCAAAAAAATCAATTGTTTGGTAGTCTCTTACCGCAAGATCAAAGAGACTACTAGTTATTTTTTTGACTTGAACTTGTTCATGATAGTCTTTTATGGTAAGATTGGTCTCTCATCGGTTAGAGACCGATCTCAATAATTTTTGCCCATTTGTTGTCAAAATGGGTGGCAGAGATCTGGACTATTTTAATCCAATTAATCCAAAATAAGTATAGGAGACAATCCAAGTCCTATATAATTACTTGTGCTCGTGGACAGCTTTATGAGGCAAAGTATGTCACAATTGAAATGTCAATTCTCTTAATAAGTGTCTCTTGCATCCTCCAATCGTTTAAAAGAAATGTTCAATTAAGTTTTCTGTTTATATATATATATATATAACTAGGTGTCGGGCACGTTACTAGCGTTAATAATTACTTGCACATCAACTAGTCCCAGGTCGATCTCAGAAGGGGAGATCGAAGTATATCCAGTTAAACAAAATCATTGATCGAATTGGAAGCAATTATTTAAATAAATTTGGATGAATATGTGGCTTAATTTCCACCTGCTACGTACAATGGAACACCACCCTTGCGCTGTACCTGCATGAGAAGTGTTCATGAAAGAAATCTAGCCAGCCCATCACACTAATCCTCCATTAATTATCTCATAGGTTAATTAGGTCACGCAATAACCTTGGACGATAAGATAAGATAAGATAGTGTATACGCACCCATACCATAGTTTATTTTCTAGGAGTATTATAATTTGTCTCTATAGCTCAAGATATCGATCCGAGTCAGGTTACTCATATTTTGATCTCATTGTCTGCTTGCAGAAGTCTCAATTATAGTTAGAGCAAAAGTTCCGTAACGGTCTAGCCCCAAATGAATTGATTGCACATAAGAAGTTTCGAATCTGAGTTAATCTTAGGAGTGAGCAAATCGATCTCTAATTCTCTGTGCCTTCACCAAATTTTCTATTAGTTGTACGTATATTTTGTTGGTATACATATATATCATGTCCTGCTTTTTCCTCCATTTTTTCAACAGGCCTGTCATACTTGTATGAGTTAAAAAGTTTATTTGCACTATTTCGATGCACGCTTTTGATTTTTTTGGGGAATAACTTTTCCACTTCGGAACATAAAGCAATTTCTTTCTTGGATTTTTATGTTGATAAATACATGCAACACAAGCATGGCCAGTAATTTGTACCAGAATATTATTTAGTTGACCGGATTAAGTTGGCAGGAATAATGCGACATTAATAGCCGCGTGCTCTATGCTAATAGCTAAATAAGCAGTCAAAGTTGTTTTACATGTACTCAAAACTACTAAACAATTGCGCTTATCCAAAAAAAAAACCCCCACAAAATATGGATTATCAACTTAAGTAATCCAGTGACCATATTTATTTTTGATGTCACCCACGATACGCGAAGGTTTAATTTAAAATCCACGTTACATTTGATTTCTGCAAAAAAAGAAAGAAAAAAGGAGGTCTAATTTGATTGAGTATAACTTATTGAGAGTGGTAATACCGATATATAGGAACTTTGAGTAAGCATTTTAATCTATACAAAATTTGTTGATAATTAACTTCTTGGCCCGATGGACTCATTAACTTATTTGATGTTTTGAGGACCAATCTCAACATTCACTAGCCAGGGCCGCAATTAAAACTGAGGCTTTCTTCCGTAAGGATTGACCCGACATAAATATTTGCAAGTTGAATCCCAAAAATAAAGCTGCCTCAAGCCCCTATTAATTTGTCAGGCAACTATCGCTCGCCAACCTCGTGAGAGTCAATTGATGCCAGATGTGTTAAAATACATGGATGTACTGGCCGGTATATATTAAACTACAGATGTTCTTGTAGCTAGTGATTAGTGTGATGATACATATATAGTATATAGGTATGGGTTTAGTGGGTGGACTGTTGATCTGGAGTACTGGTGGAGGGATGAGGATATGATCCAAGAATAATGGTGCATGCCATCCTAAACAAAGTCCAAGAAAATTAACTGTATGGGGACAAAAAAAAAAGAAAAGAAAGGGAAAGGGAAAGCCCTAGAAAATGAAATTAAAATTAATTGTGTTTGTGGGTAATGGGGGAATGGTTGGATTATGTTTAAAGGCATGTCTTTTTTTTAAGTAAAGGCAGAGTACTGTGTGTCTTCAACCCAAGGGAAATATGGGCCTTGTTTCAAGAAACCTAGCTAGCTAGCTCTAATTACAACATATATGCATCAAGATTTTCCCAAGATTTCATTTCTTATTAATTACCCAATGAAAAGACACCAATTTTGGCACGGCACCAACAACTTGAATTTCGAAATAATTATTTTTTGGTTCCACTCGATCAGCACCTTTTGAATGCTATGGTCTCTCTCTCTCCAAAAAATAAAAATTAAAAAAAATACCTAGCCGCCTTCTCAATCTCTTCTTCTCCTCCCTCCCCTGGGGTTTTCATCACCCTAATGTGGGGGCAAAATGGGAGGGCTTTACCCTCGTCCCTTGATGGGTGTTTTCTTTCCTCCACGATGATGAAATTTTTTTTTTTTTTTTCATTTTCAATAATCCATCCTTTTTAGTGAGGGTTTTTCTCTTTCGATCTCAGATCTGAGAGTTTCTCCGTGTTTCTTTTTCTCTTTCTCTTGGCTTCTTTTTTATCATTGAGATGTCGTTTTAGGTTACGATTAAGGTGGTAGTGATGGTCGTTTTATGAAGTACGGCAGCGGTAGTGGTGGTTCGATCAAATCAAATCGGTTGGATTGACTTACCATCAGTGTATGGTCTCACGGTCTCACCCTATGAAAGTAGAAGTTTGTAATCGAAGATTGATATTCGCTACGAAGTTGATCGGTTAGGATTGAAAATTCACGACATACTTAATTATGTTACTCTAAAGTCGGTTGAATCGATGTTCATCTCCCTTGGAATTCATTCTGATTTTCAGGTAATAAATGTACTCAAGAAGAGTACACCAAATGTAAATAATAACAAGCAAAAGAGTACACATGATGTAGGGACGTAATTAAAATAACAAATCTTTGTCTCTTGATTAGGGCGTTTTCCGCTAAACTACATGGATTAAACCTCATGTTTTTACGGATTTTTATATATGTCATTCTTCTCACGTACATTAACTAAAAACAATTCAGCAGAAACAACTTAACTATTAATTTAATACTACAGTCTAATACTCCCTCTGTTCATTTTTAAGTATCCAGTTTCGTAACTTTAACTTATTTAGAAAACATTATCATTACACCTTTCACATCAACTTTTACCTCCTTACCCTCTATGAAGATACCATCATTACATTTTTTACTTATTAACTTTTTAAAATGAAATATACTTTTAGAGGCAGAATGAAAATGTACCAATTCGTACCCATTATTTTATAAAATGGATACTTATTAAAGGACAATCTAAAATAAAATACTGAACTCTAAAAAAACGACGAATGGATAGTGGGAACGCACTCTAAATGTACTATGTTGCGTGCTGTGTCAAGTAGTATTCATTTTATGCGAAGACCCCAATTTTGATGACCCTTGTTTCATGCCCCAAGCCCAAAGCAAAAGTTATTGAGTAAAGTTCCAGGAGACAAAATCCAAATTTAAAGAAAATTCCTAAGGGGGGCATCTAGAAAACAGCCAACTAGAAAGAATGGCAATGGCTCAATATTCAAAATTAAAAATCTCTTAGTAATTGATGAAAAAGTTGACTTGACCTTCTTGATAGTACGTCATTGATTGCATCAAACTGTATTCTTTTCTTTCCTAACGGATTCTAGCATAGTTCGTATCATCTGGTGCATCTCATGTGGAAGGTCAGGGTTCTCTTCGAGTTTCGTTTTAGGCATTTGGGGTTTTAGGGTAATGGATAACCTTTGAAACCCCCCATGGACTAACTTACTAACCCCCGAATAACTCTCGTTGATGTATACTATATGGCGCAAAAAAAAAAAAAAATACGGTTCTTTTTTCCCCTGTATGTTTAATGTTTACAATTTTGATAGACAGATTAGTCTTTTTCAACATCATGGATTGCATAAAACTATTTTTTAAGTGATTGTTAAGTGTGAATAAGGTTTGTATATGGGATCAATTTGGTCTCTACTTGTGTTTGACGTGTTAAGAACTTGTTCAAGATATGCTCATGATTCAATGGACAATAAGAAATTAATTTGATATTATGATTTTTATAATTTTTTTTGGATCTGCCCGAACGTTATCCAATCATTTAAGTCGAATTTATTTGGATTCTGGCCTGTGCATGATTAACTTGATTGAACTCAGTTCAAGATCATGATATCAAAGGCGATCAAACTAAGATTAGCTTATAGCCTAGATATGTGTTACAAACACTGTTTAGTGTTTCCGATGTAAAAATAGTACCATACAAAACAAGATTGAGTGTATTCTTTCGATAAGAAATTCATACTGCGCGCGGTATGTATTAAAGAGTTAGTAAATTAGTGATGGGCAAGAGATAAATTCTTGATGCTCGATGGATCAATCGGGGTTACAGTCAATCATTCTCTTGTTTTTCACCTTGATTCACGATTCAATGGATCTGGTCCGTGTTGTGGTGCAAGATCATGCCAAAATAGAGACAACTCCTCTATAGATTTTGTTTAGCAGGAAAACCCTCTATAGCTTCTAACTACTCGTGAAAAAAACATGTGAATCCCATTCATAATGGAATCACACCAAAGTTGAATTCCAAGAGGTTGTAGATTCGAATCTCACGAAAGCCAAACATTTCAAACTTTAGGGTCATTGAAACTGGAAGTTTGCCCCGTCGTTAACTTCAAGCCCGTGAATTCCGTTAGTCAACCCTTACGCTTTAGCTCGAGCTTCATTATGGCCCTTCGTTCGTGTCATTGAATTAATTCAGCACTGCATGCATTACCTGAACCAATTCAAACCTTTTGAAAGCTCTACCGAGAAAATTAGGAAGACAGCTAGGATAGCACAAGGAAAGTTTTTCTCTCACTGAAGCATTTCATCGAATGATTCGTGGGCGAAAAACGAAAGATCGAGAAACATTTAAATCAGAGAAAAAACTTTCGGTTCATGCCATGATAGGATTGGTTAGAAAAGCAAAAAGTCAGCATATTTGGGTGATGCCGGATCAAAAAAAAACAAAAGAAAGAAGCATATTTGGGCGATGCAAGAAGACCAAATTAAGGCACAACAACGACTTGGCATTGTGTTGTGCATATGTCATAGCAACTAGTATTTCGGTGCCTTTCTCTAGTTTTCTCTCACCTCCATTAATTACACCAGAGATTAAATTCTCTCATCCGGCGATAGAAACCATTGATTTTTCATTGATGCTGGATCCCACCATGCGCTTATTGTTAAAATTCGAACCGTTCATCTTGTAAGACCCATAAGTTTATTCACGAAAAAATTAGCTTGATTGAATATTAATAGATCAATTAAAAGTTGGATTTTTTTAGTTTATGAAATAGACAGCCTCATCCTGTCAAGTTAAACATTTCATGACCATCCGTTTTATAAATCAAAATTTAAATCTTGATACACCTATCGATGTCCGGTAAAGCTAATTTTTTGAATGAGAATATTATTTTGTGGATCCTACAAGATGAATAGCTCATATTGGCAATTAACGCACCATGGGGTCGAAAATGATGATGGTGGAAAACCTATAATTTCCGCCGCTGACGGAAGGAATTTAATCTCATTAAACTAATTATAGTAGTAGAAAATTAATACTGCCTTTCTTGGTCTGGGGATAGGTACCAATACCAACTCCAACTTTCTAATAAGTTTCTCTTAATTTTTCTCCACCACCACATCTACATTGCACAATATATCTTTAAAAGAAATTAATTACCTGCTAATTTTATATCGGTGTTTATTTATTTGCTGGATAAAAGGTAAAGGCCGGTAGATTGACGTGAGAATATAAGCATTTATAAACGGTTGATATTTTACTTGTTAATTGCTAATATATATATATATATATATACACACACACACACATTGCTAAATTTGACTCTAAAGGGTACCTATCTGTAAAATTTAGAAGGCTCGGGTGGTTTATTTTCCTCCCTCTCTCTCTCTCTCAAGCATGATGGTGTTCACATCTCATAATTCCACAATGGCCTTCTCTGAGTTTAGTAGAGGAATTTAGGCTCCGTTTCCGAACGTCAAATAAGTACTTATTTTTTAAAAAAGCAATTTCAAACTAAAAAATGATGGACTTATTGAAATATAAAAATATGCTATATGGATCTTGTTTGATGAGATCTTTAATACAGTGTAAAAAAATTCGAAAAATTATTTTTCATTTACATTATCTTTGAATTTGAAAATGTGAAAAAAGTACTTATTTTTTTTAGAAGGTGTTCTAGAACGGGCTCTTAGTATTTACACTATTGAGAGTATCACTGCTTGGAAAAATTAAATGACCCCCCGCCAATGAATAATGAGATTGGTCTCGAGGGGTTTAGGTATACGTTACTCTTTTCCTTTCCCTCAAAATTGAGACATTAACGACAACTTATGAATAATGAGAAAATTTAGAGGATGACTTGTCCATATGGGGAGCCGTGGAAGTTAGGAAAATCGGCCCACACGCTTTAAAGTAGTCTTTAATCTCGTCCAACTTGATCAACAAAAAGACAATTAGTAGATAAGTAAGTAAGCATGTTTCAATGGATGAAAGGGTAGCTAAAAAGCAAGAAAAACAAAGACATACCTAATTATATTGTCCATTTGGAGCTAACCTAGCTAGCTTAATTTAGGACTTATCGTCAACACTAATTTTAATTAGGTTGCTTAATTGTACGCGTGATTATGATGTTTAATTTCCCCCACTTGAAAAAGGCCTAAACGTTTTAACATTAATTTTCTTGAAAATTCATAACATATAAAATTAAACTCATAATTTACTAATGTTATGAATTCAAGATTTATGCGATGAGTTTATCTCAAAATGTTGTGAATTCTGGTACGAAACTTATATATTCAAGCTCAATGGAATGAATCCTTATGCAAAATGTGTTATGATGAATTCAAGATGCATGATTGATGGGGGGCCGGGGGGCTTACCGAACACATCCAAAGAGAATATTTATTGTATCGCTCTAATTTTGTCAGATGTCTTCCGAATGGACAAGAGAGTGTTTAGCATATTCTTTACATTTATTCTTAAGTGACAATGCACAAAAAAATTGTGATTTGTGAGTATTCTCAACGTCTGCGTACGTATATTTTTAACTCAAAATTAACGTGTAGGGGATCTAAAATTGAGTTAAATAAACTAGCTAGATGGAAGAAGATAATAAATGATTGTGCGGTCTAAGCAAGAAAAGAAAAAAAACAATTATGGTGTTTTATAAGTTGCGATAAAACAATTAAAGAAAAAAAAACATGTGATTCTTATGAGAGGAAAAATTGGACTCATCATCTCGTACAATTAAAGTGGTTATTGAATCGGATGCAGAGGCGATAGTGAGGAAATGTTCTACCTCTCTTTATCCACCTATTGATATCGCGGCTATTATTTTTGATTGTTTAGCTCTGAAAGATTCCTTTTCTTCCTGTGAGTTTGGTTTTGTTAAACGCGATTGTAATTGGGCTGCACATTGTTGTGCTCAAAAGGCTCTTCTGAATGGTTGGTCCGGTCGGTGGACTTCCATTTTGCCCCATGTTTAGGTTTTTATGCCTTTCAAATTAATAACGTACACTTCTCTCATTTTGTCAAAAAATAAAAAATCTCGTACGTCATTTTTTGTATAAGAAAAATGAGATGAATTGTTAATCAGTTGTTGAATCACGTTTGTCTTGAGAGAAATAGACAGCAATTTAAAATGGACATTTAGATGGCATATATTACCGCCATTCATATTTATCTTTTAGATTAATTGAGAGGGTTTTTCATATTTGATTACCCCAGTTCCAGTTATGCATGTATCAAAACATGCTCTTTGACTTCTAATTAAAATGATTCTTCGGATCATCAAGAGGGCGTTAAAGCCATTCTGTACAGGTGATTACTGCGTGAGAGGATATTGATTCGTATTTTATCACCATAAATTTGGAAAAAAGTAAAAAAACAAAAGAAACGACGTACGTATTGGGGAGGGAGGGGTGTATCCGTGTATGAACTTGATTTTATCTCTTCATCTGTATTTTGATGATCACGATTAGTGTTGCACAGACCACCCAATAAAAATTAAGTGTTTTTTACACCGAAAAATAAAAAATTGTGCACAAAAATGCACTCGCTTACATAAACATTCACATGATCGAATATGTAAAGTTTACTCTCGGTGGCATTGGCCCCATGCATTTATACGAGTTTTATGCATTTGTGTGTCCATCTTCATTGTGAGAATTCTAGAACTCTCATCATTTCAATCCATTTGTTACTATCATTTATCCCCAAAACTGCTAATTAAGACTAGTCTATCTATCTCTATAAAGGTTCAAATATTAATTAAGACCCTACTGCATTCTTTTTAACTTATAAGTCTGAAACTTATTTCGGTATTTTTTTTATTTTTCATTATTTTTTATTTAGCTTTTCGTTATAATTTTTGGGATTAATCGTTTGCCTCGATGACACGAATCGGAAAAGTGTAAAAATATGAACCGATGTTTAAAAAATTCAAATAAGACGGCACTTTAGACAAATAAGACAGTTGTTTGATACATTTTCCATTTTTAGTGAACTTTTTTTTACTTCCAGTCATAATTTTGTACTTTTTAGACTCTTTTCGTCAAGACGGATGATTAATTAATCTATATAAAAAATATCACGCAAATCTAACAAAAATTCAGAAAAGACGAATAAAATACACAAAATGAAGAAATAAGTCAAAGTAAAAAAGAACGCAGTCCAAAATTGCAGCCTCAAATTTTCCTTAGGGCTAGTTCCAAAACACCTCTCTAAAAAATAAGTACTTATTTCGTATTTTCAAACTCAAAAATAATGTAAATAAAAAATAATTTTATGAATTTTTTTGCACTGTATAAAAGATCTCGATGCAAACAAGATCCATATTACGTATTTTTAAATTTCAGTAAGTCCATTATTTTTCCTTCTTTAAAAATAAATACTTATTTTCCCTTCTGAAACGGACCTCTGCAAAACTCCGTTGGCGGACCGTAAGTCATGTGTATTTGAGTCCACTACAAAAATTTAGGGCAAGGAAAGCGTTCGGTAAATTTTGAAAATTACTTATACAGTCAATCTTGATATTCAGTACGTAATTCAAAGTAAAAAGGTTTCTCAAGGTCAAAAAAGAAACTTTAGACCAAACTCTTTTTGTGAAGGGAGAAGGTAGAACGCAACAAACAACCACCATGCAATTAGGTCGGAGGGTATTCTCATCTTCTCCTTATATTTTGCTGAGAGAGATGAGGAGTGAGAAATAGGAGATGCATGTTGCCTAGTTGTTGAACTGTTGAAGAGATTAATTTTGTCTTCAAACCCAAGTTAAATTTAGCACTTTCAAAAAAAGATTAGTTTGGCTCTTCTAGAAGTATTACAATTTTTTTATAACTCATATATCCATTTAAAGTCAGAGCAAAGTTTTTTTTTTGTTTTTTTTTTCCAATATTGTATACATTATTGGGGGTTAGCGGGGTATTAGTATGTTATAGTCCACAGAGAATTTAGAGGCTGTTCATAGCCCTGAACCTCAAACCGCCCATCGCGGGACTTGAACCATGCCTCCACTGAAGGAAGCGTACCAAATGAGCTAAGAGCTCATTGGTTAGAGCAAAGTGTCGTTCGTTATGATGTTTTGTACTTTCTATCCTTTTAATCTCTAGTTAATAAAAAAAAAAACTTACTGTTCAAAAAGAAAAAGTCGAAGCAAAGCTCGATCCGTATGAACTTACCCCAAAAGAATAAGTAGCACTTGAGATCTAAAAGTATTACATTTTCATCACTTATCGTTTATTATTGAGCATTGCTTCGGATCATCATAAAGTATACACACATATAGATTGGTAAATTGATTTTCACACATCCTTTTTTTAATACTCACACTCTTTTTTGTCCTCTAGTGATGTGATTTTACAGAACTAACCTTTTGTTTGTATATTCTTTCACACTTAGAAGGACAATATTATAAATTCACATTATATAGATTTTTCAATTATCAATATCACCCAATGGGTTTTAGTATGAACATCATATAAGATCCTTTGTTTTCCTTATTATATGGTTATTAGTAGTACGTTCATTTCAAGCATTGTGGGCCCAAATTATATAAGAACCTTTTTTTGACTCTTCAAGATAAAGGTATCTTGACTCATACAGCCATAAGTAATTTAGGGGCAACATTGTCTTTTAACATAACCTGTGCTCCATTGTCCAAAGTTTTGAAACCTAGCACCGTCTCCTCTGTCACCACAACTCATTTTTTCCTTTTTTTGAAAATGGGGTGATTTTATTAAGACGAAGAATGGTCCGAGGACCGAATATCATCACGGGCAAAACTAGCGAGATATTGAGGGATAGGAAACACCCCCCCCAAAAAAAAAAAAAAAAACACTTTAGTCTAGCATCCAATAGGGTACACTTAGCCAATGAATGAGTTACCCTATTACAACTCAGAAGAACACAAATAACAATTTATTGCCCATTGTATTTAGATTGTTGTGTTCCTAGCATTTTTTAATTAGAAGTTGATTTTGTTTTCAATTACGGGACAACATGTCATTCAGTCCTATGATTCCAAATCCAAACAAGTTGAAATCGTTTGGACAACAAAATATGTATAGTCGATAATAGTTCGAACGTAGAATTTAAAACAATCTGAATATGTTCAAACATACAGATCCGAAAAAGAGTTTTGACGTATAGATCCGACAATTTGATACAATATGGATATTGAAAGTCAAACAATTTGAAATGAACAATGAGATTCAAACAACAAAAAATGGTTCAAACTCTAAACTCTGAACAAATTTAAAATGGTTCAGACGTTAAGCACTCTCAATGTGGTCCTATAATTTAGGTTTACTGTTTTACCTCTTCAAAATTTGACTACATTTTAAAATTTTAATGGAAGTTTTATTTGAAATTTTAAAAAAAAATTGGAAAATTTAGCATTAAGAAAATTAACAAAAGCAATGCGGAGACTTCACCCAAAGAAAAGCCAAGCCCCACGCGAAGTTGAATAGAAAATTTAACGATAAGAAAAAGAAAACAGAAATAAGGAGCGTTTCGCCCTTCTCTCTTTGAAATGTCCATTAAAGAGAAAAACTTTTATACAAGAGTTTTCCGTGAATAGTTATTTACAGAGGTGAATCTTGAGCGTCAAAAATATTTTGGACGGTTTGGATTCTAATGAAACTTTTTCGGAGAAAAGTAATTCTTTCCCGGAAAAGTTTTAGTATTAAAATCCGAACCGTCTAAAACCAAAACGGACAGTCGAAATCGCGCGGCTCCATGAACAGCTTGTTTACAGCGGCTCCGTGAATAAGTTTATCTCTTCCATTCAATCCTCTCTCGCTCTCAGCATAGAAGTAAATACCCAAAGGCAATGTAGTCCAAGCGTTAAATAGTCTGCATTTGATCGAACCGAAAAGAAAACAATCGAAATGCAAATAAATTGGTCCTGATATCATTTATTTACCATAGGGTAAAAAAATACCCAACGACAAGTGCACGAGGGAAAAGTACTAGTACTCCTACAAAGTAGTACAATAGGTGAAAACAAAGTGGTGAAAAAAAAAAGGGGATGACGATTGATGAGAGTAGAGATCAACAGAACTAAGGAGGCTGCCAAGCACCTCTTGGATAGTAGGTGTCCACCGTTTATCTCATTAATCCGAGCACGAGCAAATGATAATTCGGATTTATATGCGCTCAAATTAATTTGAGCTATTCGTGACGAGATCAACGGCCAGATTTATAACTCGACAACATATCAACAAGGCGCGGTGGGGATGGCCTCATGCATCCATCGGACATATATAAATCCATTTATGACTCTGCTTTCGATTCTCACTGCACTTGGTTTCTCTCTCTAAAGCTAACTTTCTCTGTCTCTCTCTCTCTCTCTCTCTCCGTCCCATTCCCTATCTGTCAAATTTTGTACTCCATTTATTTTCCTAATAATAGTAGTAAAAACTATCTTTTTTTTTCTTGTGTTTTGGACGTTATTGAAGAGTCCGCCTTGGGGTTAGGGGCATCCTTGTTTCTCATCTTTCATGCTGTTTTTGTGTTTTGCGTTTATTAGCCCTCAATACGCGACCCACCGCAATCCTCCCACACTCTCTCTCTCCTCTCCTCTCTGTCTCTCTCTCTCTCTCTCTCTCTCTCTCTCCATCATCTATCTCATCCTCAACTGCTATATACATACCCCATCCATCTCTCTCTGTTTTCCTCTCTCTCTCTCTCTGCCTCTCCCTCATATTGCTATCTTCTTCCAATCTCAATTTTTCAATATCAGTAGATAAAACTACACACAAATGGCCGTTCAAGCTCAATACCCATCCAACGTTCTCCTCCTAAACAGGTTTGCATTCTCCTCTTCACCTTCTCCCTTCAATAATCTCTCTCTCTCTCTCTCTCTCTCTTTATTTCTGTGTGTGATTCTGTTCCGAATAATTATGCAGGAACGTACAGGAGGGAAATAACTTATTAGAAAACAACTACTCGTTTCTTGATCAATCCCAGATGATGTTCAGCAATGGAGGTTAGTTGGCCAATGAATTTTGCTCTGTTTTTCACTACCAACGTCTTTATCTCCATCCAGCCCTATAATAATCGGTCTTCAAAGCTGCAATTAATAATCATCATCATTTCAATGTCTAACGCATTAGTATTTGATTATTATCTTGATGACAGTGGGGAGTAATCCACGAAAGAGAGGAAGAGAATCGCCCAATACTATTATTAATCATCCCTTCTCAATCCAACTCAATCCCCCTCAGTTCATGGACCTAACACAGCTTCAAACCCCTCAGCCGAATGCCGTGTCCACCGGTCTCCGTTTAGCTTTCGGCGAACAACAACGACAACAACCGCCGCAACAGAGAAAACATCAACAACTACAGCAACAGCAACAGCAAAATCTCTCTCCTCAATCTTCTGTTCTGTGGTCGCTCTTATCAGAAGATTTGGCAACCCAAATCAGGCAACAGAGAGAAGAAATCGAGCAATTCCTCCAAGCCCAGGTATCAATCTCTCTTTTCCAGAAATGGGGGTTTCTTAATTTTCCATTTTTAGGTACAAAAATCAATTGTAATCATCAACAATTTTAGGTAAACAAAAACAAGACCTGTTCCTTATCTTGTTTGTGATCCTAAAATCGCGAGCTGTATCAGTGAATAAGTCCGTCCCAGTGATACGGCCGTTTATCGGCCGATATTAGGCCCTATGTGCTGATGCCTAGGTAAATAACGTATACGGCAGTTCGAAATAATTATCGAAGTTGTGATGCGCGTAAACTGGTGAGACTGTATTTGTTGATTAATATCGTATTAGTTGTGATGCAGGTAAACTGGTCGTACTAAATCCAGTTGCATATCAGTTGTTTCTAGGCTAGTGTTTTTCTCTACAGTTTCAGTTGATCTGTGTTTATTAATGTGCAATTTTTCACCCAAAAAACAATTCAATGGCTTAACAAAGCTCTCTCGATTGAATGTGGGCAGGGAGAGCAGCTGCGGCGCACGTTAGCGGACAAGAGGCAGAGACAGTTCCGTGCGCTCCTGAACGCAGCGGAGGAAACGGCGGCGCGCAAGCTGAGGGAGAAGGAGGCGGAGGTGGACAAGGCGGCCCGGCGCAACGCCGAGCTGGAAGCCCGCGCCGCCCAGCTGATTGCCCAGGCGCACGCGTGGCAGGCGCGCGCGAGGGCGCAGGAGGCCGCGGCGGCGGCTCTCCGGGAGCAGCTCCAGCAGGCCATCGTCACAGGCGCGCGGCGGCAAGACGAGTGGGGGGAGGAGGCGGGAGGAGGAGGGGAGGCGGAGGACGCCGAGTCGGTCTGCGGTGACCCGGAGCCAGTCTCGGCGGCGAGCGGACCGAGTTGCAAGGCGTGCCGGAGGCGAGTGGCGTCGGTGGTTCTGCTGCCGTGTCGGCACCTGTGCCTGTGCGCGGGGTGTGGGGCCCTGGCCCAATCGTGTCCTCTCTGTCTTGCGGTCAGAGAGTCCAGCGTTGAGATCTTGCTTTCTTGAGATGGGCCCCCGGCCCAAGCCCAAGCCCGGGTTCAGTCTCGGCCCACTGGGTGGGACCATATAGAAGATGGTAATGGAAAATGATAAAAAAATCAAGAGAAATGAAAATGAAAAGTCGAAATTCCTATTGACCTTCATTTTCATTTTCTTGGTTTTTCTTTTGTGGGTAATGTGTATAGCCGCAGGGGAACGGCATTGGTTTTCTTTTATTTTTTTGGAATTTAATTTTGAATACATAAATTCTTTTATTTGAGGATGACTTCGCCTCTATTTGGCTATTATCTAAAATTCCGGTAATTCCAATGGATTTGCTAGGTTTTACGTATGGAGAAGTGTAAGCAATAAGTGCTCCTCTATAACTATGAGGTCACTGTGTTTATTTCCACGGAGGTTAAGCATTCTAAACCTTGGGGCCACTGCGGGTTATGTCCGATCGATACCTTTAGAGTCCAAAAATTAGTTGAGATGCGAGCAAACTGATCTGGACATCTTGTATCAAAACAAAAAGGAAGAAGATAGTACTATATAAATTTTGATAAGCCCTAGAATGGAGAACAATGTACCCATTAGCCATTACTTGTGTTTTGCGATGATATATAAAGTGGAAAATATTCTCTCTCTCTCTCTCTCTCTCTCTGACCCTGTAAATTTATCAATGTTCTGAGAAGATATTTTTACTTGTTCCCAATTTTTATCGTAATAAATATTCCTCGGTCTATATTTAACAAATTGGTTCTTGCACAGCTTTATTCAAATTTAAATTAAAGCTACAGAAATTATGAACAAATTTGGTAAAGTAGGTTACATACCCCACCTCTCTGTAGGATTTAAAAGGGAATTTGCAAATTTCTTCCACAAAATATAGGTTGGTGTGACAAATGGTGATTATGCTAGCTGCTTTGATTGTAATAGCCAAGGTATATTTTTTACCGTAGATTTTTTTTCCATTTTTGCTGTAATTTTACATAATTTTTACTAGCTCCAAATCATTATATCAGAATTTTTTTTTTATAAGAAAGTGATGTTTTCATTGATTAAAAGATGAGATTAATACATTACAGGGTCTAAATATTACTCACAAAACCATCTCATCCATTAAAGTAATCCAGTAAACACGCGGCGCTATTTGGATATACCATTTTTTTTTAATCTTTGAATTGAAATTCACCCAGTGAAATGATTTAGCTAATAATAAATATGGCGGTGGTGGTGGCGTTGGCGTAGAATCAAAAGTCGATGAAGGATTTTATGACACCAGCTTATTTTTGTCAATCGGTACAAGAGACTGGAAAATTTTACTACAACGGAACACCACCGCATCAAATGATGTTTGACGAATTTAATAGAATTACTTATATGTATTTAGGTTTTTAGGGGAACCAAAAAAAAAATCATGTTCGCAATTTTACTTGCTGCGTCCAACGAAAGAAATCTCTCTAGCTTCTAGTATTATATTCTTTTCTTGTGTGATATTTTTTTTCTCTTAATAAGTTATCGCTTCCAAATGTAAGATTAAACGTCACCCCCGGTTATATATTAACTTCAGAATTCCAAAATAAGTGTGCATAAGCTGAATACCCGCTTATAGAAAATCTAGTATTAAACAGTTATCAGGGTAGATCCCCCGGAATAATCCCAGAGAATGAAAAATGCAAATGATGAGGTAAACCTATCTTTGATTCGTAATCACTCTTAACTTATTTTTTTCTTTTTAAGTTTTCCGTATTCAACCAAACTAAATTACTTTTAAAGGGCTAAAATGATAGACCTGGGGATGCTGCAAAGCAGCTCCCTCTAGTAGAATGCCTTGCGGGGCGTATTCGGACCGTCCATCTCGGCAATTCATGATCCGGATTGAAAACAAACTCTTCCAGGGATAAAAGAATTTGTTTTTAATCCGGACCACTGAAAACACTTTTGAACGGTTCAGATGCACTCTATAACGCATTAACAGAGAGCTGCTTTGCAGCATCTCCGGATCCCAAAATGACTGTATGGCATTATCCTTTGTCTTTAGAATGTGGACAGATTGGATCATATATGCATGCGTAGATCTACATCAATTAATTTCTACATTCCAAACTGGTTTAGATAAGCTGGAATCTGCCTGTGATCACACATGGTCAAGGGCACCAATTGTCCACCGAGTCCGATGCCATAGGCCTTGTTTGGAAGTGTGGAAAATGCAATTAATTGCCACCAATATAGATAGGAAAATCATTTTCAATACAAGCATATATGCCTCATTGCTCCCATCCTTTTCATCCACCCTAGTTTTTTAATACAACGACTTTGATTTTTTATTAGTGGGTACTGAATAATTTCTTTACCTTTATAATGCTTAGAATCTCAAACCTAGAGAAATATAGAAAGTGGTGCATTTGGAAATTGACAAGACATATGGAAAAAAAATAATCACTTATTGGATCGGTTACGACTATGAATTCAAATTTACTCTCTGACAAAAAAGAATGATGATAAAGGACTAATTCATTAGTTTTATTAATGTGGGGTTAACACAATTTGTTTGAAGAAAGAATACTGCTTAGGCCTCGTTCTGCTAAGGGAAATAAGTAGTTAAAAAATAAGAACCTTAGCGAAACGGGGCCTTATACTTGAGTTCAGGAAAAAGGATACTTCCACCCCTTTAGGGCCTGTTTGGATATGTGAGGAAACATCTTGTCCAATTGTGTGTTGGAACCAGCTGCCTAGCCAAGGAAGGCATCATTGTTAGGGGACCATTTCTCGATATCATCCAAACAGACCCTTGTTTTCCTTCTTATTCTACATAATCACAACTCCTACGTCCTCTACCATCGGATCGTGCATCCGACGGCTCGGATCTCATCTCCACAACCAACGATTGAGAGCCGTTCATTGCTGATATGAGATTCGAGCCGTCAGATCGTGAAGGTGCGTAGCACGGTGCTGCGCACATCACTACGCAGCACCATCCCCAATTCTTTCTAGATAGCTCAAACTCGTCCAATTCAATACTAGTAGTACTAGCTAAGTCGTGAAAGAAAGAATCGAAGGACAAACTCTCAGTTTGACCAAATTAATGAAATAAACCAAAACATTGAATTGGTATATGCATATAACCACCCCATTCATTATTGGGATCACATGATCTCTTTTTATAACTCCAGTGTTTCGGTCAGCTTACGCGCACCTCGAGTAATTTTGGGATTAATTTCACCGCCCGCTTACGAGGGTTCCAATTAAATTCGGGAACCTAAATTAAAGAGTTGGTAATATCTGAGAAGTTTCGAACATGAGATTTTCGAAAGAAGTAAACCCTAAGTTCTAGGCCTTGATCACGAAGACAACTGCTACCGCTTGGGGTTAATGAATAGACATTGGGATCACATGATCTCTGAAACCATTTGTTTTAGCATATTGTTAATCTCCATGGAGTATACAATATGCTTACTCGACAACAATTATGCAAATCCAGACTAATTAATTTTTACTAATCATGGTAGGACTTATTATTAATCTCCTGTATAGCCCATGTGTCGGTCCTCCGTCTACAAGTGTGTTTGGCCTATCGTTCATCTTGACGGGAGAGTTTGAACAGTATAAAAATATGAACGAAAATTGAAAAAAAGTCCAGATAAGACGATTATAAACACTAAAAACAATGAGAAATTGTATTGTCTGAAAATTTTAGTCTTTCTTTCAATATTTTGATACTTTTGGTTACTATAGTTTTTTGCTACTTAAATTTCATTTGTCTAAGACAGGTTAATAATTTGAATGCGAATTCGAAAAAAGTTTGAAAAAAAAATGATCAAAAAGACATTGACAGAAACACCGATTTTTTTTGTTGTCCAAACACACCCTAATTGGACCTGATTGGTCCTTGGAGTAAGTAAACAAAGAGATTAATCTTCGCCAATCACGTGGAAAATGGGTCTATGATTGTTTTACGACTTTGATCACGAGGATAATTAAATTTATTAAACCATAGATAATCATGATGTTTGCAAATTGATTTCAATTTCGTTGATTCCATGAGCCTGGAAACCGCCATTAATTATGTTCTGGCATAATTAATTAATTAACTAACTATTAATTAACTTTAATTAATCTTTGAAAGTTTACAAAGGTGAACCAGCTCTAGATTTGATGTGACAGCCTTAATCTTTATCACATCATGCGATGTCAAAAAGCTTAAACTGGTGAACAAATGACGCCTAATTTAGGTAAACTTTATCTTAGAAATTTTTAGGGCATGCTGTTAATCTCACTTTCTTTCGCTCAATAGCCTGGTGACAGGCGAGCATTATGAGTGATATCAGAGTCCACTCCGATCTCGTTAACAATTCGACTCCGGCCCTTTTATTAATCCTGCCGTGCTATGGGGCTTGGTGCAAGGGCATGTCTTAAGTTGTTTTGTTTTGTGTCCAAATTCATCAATGTCATTGTCTAACAAGGAACTAGTTACAATTAAATTAATGTAGCACCAAATTTAAAATACCGATTACTTTATTTTTTTTGGTATTATAGTGTTTCATGAGTATTATTGTTCTACCACTTTATGAATTGTACATTTTGAATCTTATACATGCAATGATACAGATGTATCATGTAAGTCACTAATAGATCAATACTATCCTGGATATTCCATCGATCATAATATAGAAAAACTAGTTGATTTTTAAATAAATGCAATGAGCTCAATCTCATTTCTACAAAAATAAAACAGTGTTTCCAAGCTTAATTATCGTGCCCAATACGTTATTGTGCCCGTGTCACATGTTTCAATGACGGTCTAGTCCAAGTCTGACCCACATAATTTGTCGTGTTTCACAACCTACTACCCATACCATGTCAAGTTGAGCCCTCAACATGTTGGTCAGGCCGTTTGATATCTCTAGACCTATATAGCAGATTGAGTTCTTGCATATAGACTCTTTCGTGATCTCATATGTTCAGGCAAATAAAGTTATTGTGTCTAGGGTTGAATGAGCACATCCCGAATTTACAAAGATAGCGTGATGGTCTTTCTACAATGGTGGAATATGAAAGGCGCGTACATGGTATATAAAACAAATCACTTGCCTACGCGTGACTTGTGTGTTGAATTAAGCTTTTAGACCATTTTCTCAAGCCTTTGAATTAAGCTTTTGACCATTATCTCGTGTGTGTTGAAATAACGGAGGGTGTGTTTGGAGGCACTTGTATATGTCCTATGTGTACAAGATAATGGCAAAATTGCACAATTGATGTGGATAGGAATAATAGATCAACACAAAAATATGATGTGGGTAGAAATGATAAAAGTAAAATTTTCAAATTTTCCTTTAGATAATGTTAAAAACAACTCATTGGACTGTTGTTAAGGTAGAAAAAATATATTAAAATGTGTAAAAAGTACTAGTATATAGAAGAGTGTGAAAATGTATTGAAAATATAAAAACGTTTAGAGTATTTTTATTTTTATTTTTTTGTTTAGTTTATAGATAACTCAATGGAATGTTAATAGAAGGACTTTTTCTTCCCTACCAGTCATGGTATGTTTTACTTGGTCTTACTAGTAAATGGGTAATTTGATCAGAAAGCACAGAATTTCTGAAACAAGTTTTGTGTCACTGTGCCATGATTTCTGTGTTCCCAAATCATTTTCACATGTAAATCGAGGCAACCAAACATTTCTGAATGCTGAGGCCTTAACTGAGCAATACACATGGGTTTCCCAGTTCTAGTACTTCTGGCCAGACAGTAGCGAAAAAAAAAAAAGGGCAAATTTCACTCAGACCCCCTGAGGTATATGACAATGACAGAAAGTACTCCTCAGTTTTTAAAAATGACAGAAACCTCCCTTACTTTACAGTTTGGGTTTCATTCCGTTAGTTTCCGTTAGTTCCGTTAGTTAAATGGACGGAAAATGTACGGAAATGTACGGAAAATGAAATTTTCAATTTTATTTAGTTCTACACCTATCTTAGGGCT
>BPLS01000572.1:1971018-2053712 GCA_019656275.1 Rhododendron kiyosumense
CTTTTAATGAGAGCCCTAAGATAGGTGTAGAACTAAATAAAATTGAAGATTTCATTTTCCGTACATTTTCCGTCCATTTAACTAACGGAACTAACGGAAACTAACGGAATGAAACCCAAACTGTAAAGTAAGAGAGGTTTCTGTCATTTTTAAAAATTGAGGGGTACTTTCTGTCATTATCATATACTTCAGGGGGTCTGAGTGAAATTTGCCCAAAAAAAAACAAAAATGATATTCACACAATAATTCAAACACAATATCAAACACAACATCTCACATATATGTGGGTTCCACACACACTACTATGTGTGGGTCCCACATATATGTGAGAGGTTGTGTAAGTTGTTATATTTAGATTGTTGTGTGAGTAGCATTATTAAAAAAGAGAGAGAAGAGCTAGCAATAAAGCAATAAGGGAAAAAAACTGAAATAGTCCCTATAGTTAAATATTTGTGTTAACTTAGTCCCTGTAGTTATAATTGGCTCGATTTACACTCTGTACTTTCTATTTTGTTCCAACTTAGTCTAATTACTAACCGCCGTTAGTCCTTTTAACAGCAAAATCAAATGGCCTCTTTTTTGGGGTTAAAACAGTAATTCTCTCATTCTCCTCTTACCCTAATATTAGGGGTGTGCACGGGTCGGGCGGTCGGGTTTGACCCCGAACCCGACCTGACATGGCGGGTAACAAATGTTTTAGGCCCGCAAACCAAACCGAAAAGGGATAAGAACCGTCCGCGATCCCAATTCTTTACATCGGGTCCGACTAAAAACCGAATTAATCTTTATGAATTGGTCAGGTCAAGTAAGAAACGCACCAATCCGGATCCCGAACCAAAATCTGATTCCCGTACCCATCCAAAGCACATATTCGACCCCACCCAGGACCCTTCAAGTCGGGTTGGGTCCGTGGGTAGGCGGATTTTTTGCACAGGCCTACCTAACATAATCCTAAACCGAAACACAGCTCATTCTTCCATTCTCCATTGATAAGGAGGCACCTGAGAAGAAATTTGACTATAGTTTTTTGCAAAAAGTTGCCATCTAATTCTGCATTTTCATGATCAGCCATGAGGCAACATAACCACTAGTATTGTCTACCTATTTAACTTATGGACAAATACTGAGATGCCTTATTTTTTCTGCATAGTATTGAAAATGCATATAGAACCATATCTAAAAGTCACAACATGATATAAATCCAAAAGTCACAACATGATAATAAACTATCTCCAAAAATCAAAATATTATATAAACTCGGAGGTTGTTAGGTTAAATAAGCCAAGTAGTTTATATTTTTGTCCTTATTCAATTTTTTTTGGCATTGTTAGTTTTTTTGTCAATTTTTTCGGAATTATTACTTTGTCATGACGAGAGGAACCTAAAAAGTAAAAATTATCATCAAAATCTAATTTTTTTTAATAAAGACGAAAAAATTGACTTATTGGTTTAGTTTTGTTTCTATTAGCTTATTTTTGTCTTTATTTAAAAGGACTAACGGCATTTAGTAATTGGACCAAATTGGAACAAAATGGAAAGTACAGAGTATAAATCGAGCCAATTGCAACTACAGGGATCAAGTTGACACAAATATTTAACTACAGGGACCATTTCGATTTTTTTCCCAAGCAATAATATTGAGGGAAAAATGGTAGCCAAATGGTCTTTTGGCTTGAATTTGCTCCCACCTAAGATCTCATATTCAATTCTCATTGCCAACAAGGCAACAACTCATAAGGCAGGATGGTGCAGCGCGTTAAAAGCGTTGCACCAAGCAGCGCCTCACCGTCCAAAAGTATTTTAGATGGCCGGATTTAAAGTTTCCGTTAAAAGCGTTGCACCAAGCAGCGCCTCACCGTCCAAAAGTATTTTAGATGGCCGGATTTAAAGAAACTTTTTTCCAAGTAAGAGTTAAACTCTTCTCTGGAAGAGTACTTTTAAAATCTGGACCACTAATTGCCGAGATGGACGTTCCGGATGAAGCATTGTATCGTGAAGCGTGCCTAGGGTGCTACAGGTCCCCGGATCCCTAACAACTCCCACCTCACCCTACGTGTAAGCGTGTGAAACTGCTTTGGAAGGAGCTGTAAGGATTAGTCTAAGATGTGCGCAAGCTTGTCCGGCCAAGACACCCTTGCATTACCAAAAAAAATATTGAGGGAAAAGGGTCCCTCTGATAGGATATGCATTGCATTTAGACCAAACTTGGACATGACCATGAGGGATTGATTTAGCGGTTAGAAATCCGAATTTGGTTGGACAATGTTTAGGTTCGAGTTCTCATAGCCTTTTATTCTAACATCACCTATACGTGGTGGGACCTTAACTTTGATCCCGACAGAGTTGCAAGTGAGATCTCCTACATGTGGTGTGGTGTAACAAGACAAAACTCCATAGCAGAGGTGACGGGTACCACATATGTATTTCCATTTTTTAGAGGGAAAAAAGAGAAGAAATAAAAAAACTTGGACATGAAATGTCACTATGCATTTGATGTAGTACTCGTCATGGCTCTTTTGGGTATTCCATGTTTTGGCATTTTTCTCTTATTGTACACATTCATTTCCTTCTTTCATGATCTGTGCCAACATAGACGAGTAATGAGCGATAGATCATGTGTTCGAGTTTTGTGAAATGTTTGATTCCATCTCTTGGGACCACCTGCCCAGTGGGCTATGTGTTAAAATGGGAAGGGCTATAATGTACCTGCCACACTACATCGTGGCCAATCCGGCCATCCATCTTGACACAAACAGTTCGGATTTAATTCGAGCTCCTACAAATCCTAACCATTCATTGTTCGGATGAAAATTCGAGCCATCCATTGCCGAGATGGACGGCTGGATTGACTGCATTACACTACAGCACCCCCGGGTCTATGTTGGGACTAGTAGGTGGGAAAAGCCTAACATCAATATTGAGCATGTAAATTTAGGCCTAGCAAAGAGAAAAAGGAGATTAGAAAGCAAACAAGGCCTAACACCAAGCATATATAGAGAGAGGTATAAACTCTTACAACTCTATATTGTGCTTAACATGAATGTTATTATTACTAGGGGTACTGGAAAAAACCATTAAGCTGCGAATTTAAACCAAATCAATTTAAATAGAATGATTTGCTTCGATTTTAATTCTAGTAGTATGGCTTGTGTGGTTGTTTTGTACCAATCTATAACGAGAGTTGAGTACCCCTTTTATGAGGACTCGAACTCGGGATCCTTCCCTTAGAAAAGAGAGTTAAGAAACAACGTCCACACTAACTAACCGTGGGGTTCTAACATGAATTGTTGAAACATTGCCAAATTAGGCCTAAGAACAGGGATGAATTTAAAATTTTGTGATTGCCGTGGGTGGGGGAATTAAAAAAAGTGTGCATTTATCTACTTTTTTGGTCCCTACAAAATATGCTCGATTTCCTTTTCGTCCTTACAATTTTTTTTGTTTCAATTTTACCCTTATATTTTATAACTAATTTCAATGTTAACCTTCCTTCCGTCAAAACTTGGACGGTAAATGCCTACATAGATAACCGCTAAGTGATGTGGACCCCTTTAACTCGTATTTCCCACCCCCACCGGCCACCAGTAAAAAACCCTTCCCCGCATTCGTTTCCCCCCAAACCTACTGAATAACAGCCATTATTGACCCTTCTATCAACTATACTATTTCCAACTCCAAAGCTAAAGAAACCAAACAAAATCACTCTGCACTTATCTCCTCTTGCCACCTTTCTGTACATTTTTCTGTTTCCCTTGTTTCCTCTGTTTCTCATGATCATGACAACATTTGAGCCAAACTCTCTGTCCTCACCTTTGCTCTGTTCCCATCCGTTCTCCCTTTCGAGTGAAAACCCATAAACCCACAAAACCAATTTCAAAATCCAACCCAAGTCCCCTGAAAGTGGGTTCAATCAACATCATAAACCTCGAAATCGAGAAGACCAAGGCCAATTTAAGATACCGAAGGATCACCGCTCTGTCCCAGTTCGTCGAGTTTTTCGTCATTCGTCTTTCTGTTAATGATTTCAAGATTCTCTCTTCAATTCCTCTGCTCTTGTAAATTCTCCACTGAGTAATTTCGTCCCCTGTTTAGTCCTCAATTCGTGTTCGTGATCGGAAACGCGATTGTCGTTATCCTTGTAGTGAAATCAGGACGGCTTTGCTCTGGAAATAGAGTAACTACTGATTTTTGGGAAAAGTGTAAAGAATCATATTGTTCACGAAATCGAGAGCGAGAATCGGGAGAAAGAGGATAAAACAGCCATTTGGGGATTTTAGACGTTAATCGGTGGGTTTTTTTTTTTTTTTTTTGTCAAAAGTGAGAAGATTATATTGATAAACGCTCAGTGACACTTATAAAATGGAGATCATTACAAAGAATTTGGACAAAGCAAAATTAATCATTTAACAAATAGAAAATCACAAGGCAATTGATGTCTTCCATCCTAATCCAGACATGACATGACGTAATAGCAACACTTTTAAACTACTTAACATTTAATTCGTAGACAAAATTCGTCCAAAGACAAAACTAATAACTCTCGTTGAACAAGAAACAAAACTCAACGAAAGACAAAACTCTCACAGATCAGACGACAAGTCGTAGATCTGGAGAGACAAAAGGAAAAAAAATAAAGAAAGGGAGTCGGTAGTATCATGGCCTCCCCTCCCGCCGCCGCACACGGGTATGAAACCCACAGGGGAAGGGAAAGGAAGTAGATCGAGGAGTTGTTGTGACTAGGGTAGAGAGAGAGAGGAAGAGAGAGATATGTGGTTAAGTATCGAGTTAAAAAAACAAAAAATTCGGATAAAAAAAAAGAAAAAGAAATTGTTAGTCGGTGGGTTTGAGGGAAATAAATGAATTTGGGGATCCTCTGGTTTTTACTGGTGGGGTTATGAAGAGGGTGGGGAAGACGTGGTCCACATCACCCAGACGTTAGCATTTATGGTCCAAATTTTGACCGAAGGATAACATTGAAATTGAAAATAAAAGGATAAAATTGAAACCAAAAATTTTATGAGGATGAAAACGAAACCGAGCATATTTTGTAAGGACCAAAAGACTAGATAAGCCTATACCATACATATTTAGGCTATGTTCGAAACTTGTAGAAAGAAGTAAAAAGAGTTGGGAAAATTTTATTAGATTTTTCACCTCCCTTATTTGGTACTTGAAAAAGGGTGGGAAAACTTCAAATTTCAATTTAACTTTTCTGCCAATTTCTCTTCAACTTTTTCTCTCATTCCTTTTTTTTTTTTTTTCCTTTCTGTCCTCGAGTTCCAAACAGAGCATTAGTATTATGTTGCGGGTTTTCAACAAGGGATCTTGCCACTTGCCCATTGCATTGCAACTATACTGCTACAACACAGTAATTTCTCAGTACTAACCTGGGGGGTGGGGTTGTGGTGGGAGTGGTGGTGGTGGGAATTGGAAAGTGAAAGTATTTCTCAGTACTACCAACTCATCCCTTTCAAATTAATTGAAAGTATTTCTCTTTTCTTTTTTCAAACAGGAAGTAAATGTGTGTCTGTGAAATACATGTAAATAATCGAATGTGTGTGTATAATGTTAGAGACAAAGAAAACTTACCCCGAAAAAAGCAACGAGATTCATTTTGATATGTGTGACCCAATCATCAAAGTGATTCTCAACCATAGATTGCTTTTTTCGGAACACTTTCATGATAAGTTTTCTTTGTATCTAGCATTCCTCGTACTACATTCATGTGCATATCATACTCTTTAATTGTTGAAAAAGTAAAAGAAAAAGAAAAATCCAACTCATTTGGTTCCTAGCTTCCTGGTGCTAATTCACTTTAATCTTTCTTCTCCCTGGCTCCCTTTTCCTTGTGCTAATACTACCAAAGCATGGGATGGATTTTAAGTTTCTTTCATGGGCCCAGGCATCTTTCTTTCTATACCTCTAGTTTACACCACCATGTTACTGTTCACCTTTCGGCACCGCCCAAACACATTACACCTTCCATTCGATTTTTATGAAGCTGGGGTAAAAAAAAGGCGGTAAATTTCGCATTTCTCATTAACAAAAGTTAGCCGACCGACAAGACTGACAGGGGAGGTAAGTGAAATCTACGAACAAAAAGAAAAATAGGATTATGCCTTGTTTTTCTCCGATCCTCTTGCCAAGTTCACAAGAAGGCCATCCAATTTAACACGGTCAATACTGTATAAGCTGATTTTCATGTAGAAAGTGGTAAAGTATAAGGGAGACAAGGAGCATCTCCAATATTCGCTTCAAAATTGGGGCCCAAATTTATTGGAAGGCATATGTGACTGCTTAATTTACTTAAATAACCTTAACGAATATTTCAACTTTAGCTTTGAATATTTAGTAAGTATAATTCATACATTATTGACTATATTACGTCTGCCACTTCAACCAGTGTAGTTTGTATATATATAGAGATAGAGATGAAAACACCCATATGCTGATGATGGTACAGAGAGGTTGGATTCTAGGATTATACCCAATACATTCTCTCCATATCGAAATCCCACAATGATACCCGTGGGTGATTACAGGTACTTGGGTGTACTCCATCACTTATCGGGAATGATTACATTCAGAGGATGTTTTCGGTAGTGAAAAGTTTATAGATTTTTATTTGTGATTGAGAAATTATTAGGTGTTTCTAATGGTGAATACGCTGTTGATGAGTTTATAAGTAGAATTACTGTTAGTGAAAACGAAATGATAAAATGCTGAAATTTTTTTTATTAGTGAAAATGATATGATAAAATGCATTAAGTTTTTAGTATTTTTTTAATTGGTAGAAACACTCCCTCAGACTCATTGTATTATTCCAAGAGTAGTGGTTGGGTTACCCTAAATTGTTGTCAAGTCTTGTGAGGTAAGAGGCCCTTAGAGCATCTACAATGGGTTATTAAATAGTGTTTTAATTGTGTGTTAAGAGTTAACAAACAAAAATGTATTTTTTGTGCCACAATACTTATATTAGTTTGTGTGGTAGAGCGTGTTAAATCTAATAGTTTACTAACATGTGTGCCAAAATCTAGTAGTGTGCTAGCATGTGTGCCAAGTTTGGCAGAGAAGCTAACAAACAATAAGTGGGTCCCATCTCTATAAATTTAAACAACAACCATAAAATATAAATGTTCATTACTCCTAATACACACTTTTGGGACCCATTTTTATCCTAATGCACATTTTAACACACAAATATATCAAACCCATTGTGGATGCTATAACACACTCATAAGTTAGCAATATCTAACACACACTTATGGGGCCTACTTTTATCATAATACACACTTTAACAAATATTTTTACACACAAATTTAACACACCCATTACGGATGCTTAGAAGCTTGAGTGTGTTTTGAATTTTGACAAGATTTGAAACGTACCGCACGTACACACGTTGAAGCCTTATCTTGGCATACGTTGACTCTTTCTCTCTCCTGTTTGAACCACTCTCTCCTCTTTCTCTTTCCAAATTCGAGCCATCCAAAATCGAAATAGACAACCCGGATTCACCGAGCGGGCATCACATGGTACCCGCTCGGCACTGAAAAACTTCTCCCTCCTGCCTAAGACAATTTTTGTTGGAATGGTTGGTTATCCTTTAAATGCTTCTGTTAGGTGAAAAAACTACGTAGGAGTACTATAATTTCCTTGATTGATTGATGAAACAAATGCCAAGTTGCCTGCCAAATTGCCGAATCCAAAAGGACAATGATGGATTCTGTGGCCGGTGGTTCAGCCCATTTATAAGGTCTAGTTGTTGTACCCAAAACAAAACAAAATAAAGAGTGGGTTCCCCGGAAAAAGTTGACTATAATTTAAGGATTTTAGATAAGTTATTTTTGTTACATGAATTTTTAGTTGATGTATATAAGGAGAATAACATGTCTCGATATTCGTGGAATTTTGGGATTTAGCCTAGTCTGTCTAGACAAAAGTGAAAACGCATCCTAAATTCATTCACAAGCATGCCCTCAAGGGCCTTGACCACGAATTCACCTCCGGCCTTCGTAGAATCTTCTCGTTGTTTTCATCTTAAAATTATGTAGCCCATTTACATTATCGGAATGATCGCAAATATGTGAGGAGAGAATTATTTAACCAGTAATTTGGTTGGTCAGCTAACAATTTGAAATGAATTTTGTTTTTCCTAGCCTATGTTTGATTCGCCGGTACTAGAAAATGTGTAATTATCTAAGATGAGTAATCATACTGGACTAATAAAAAAACAAAGATTAGCGGTATATACCACATTCATGCCGGATAGTTTTTCCATTGGATCTACCAAATTTTACATTCAACGTGCCGAAAATGACTTCTCAATTCAATATTTAAACAGAGAATTAAATGAGCTCTTACTTAATTTACACTAGGCACCACATTTGAGCGAGATAGTTTGCTCAATGAGTATTCACGTATCGATTTATAAATGCAACCAATATTTACCCTTTTTCGATTCACATAGAGAATCGGAACATGAAATTCGCCCGTTTCTTTGGAAGTTTTTTCTCTTTCTTTTTTTTTTTTTTGAAAGGCATTTCTTTGGAAGTTAAGAACCATAAATTCAGAAGGGAAATTCTTTCCCCTTTTAGACAATATATATATAGCATATAGAAATCGAAGTCCTAATACAACGGATGGGTTTAATCCCTGGTGTAATGGATCGTAGCCCATTGCCTGAGCCCAAATTACATGGACTATCTCGGCCCATGTCTATTCTTCCCCGGAAGGCAGCTGAGCCCACTCTCCTTTCTCTTTTGGGTCTAAATTGTGAAACGACTTTAATACCCATGATCACCCCGGTATTGTGGCCATATGTGATGGGATTTTATTTTCGGCCCCGACGTAGGTGTGGCAGAGTACTCTATAGATAATTGTGTAGTTTGACGGGACAATACTTGACGTGACGGACACTTCCATTTTGTACCCCCAAAAAAAACCAGGACCCCTTCAAGAATCGATTCTTAGGTTTTTGTCCACTTCAAATTTGGTTTCTACATCAATAGATTCAGTTAACAGCAATAACCAAAACAACATGTAAATGTACTCTTTCTTACCTTAGGAAAAGTGAAAAACAAAAAAACATGTCTTGATTGAGTACACATGTGTATGCAGTCCGTTTCCCATGAGGACGTCCTCATTTTAGTTAAAATACGGATCTTTTCATTTCTCTTATTTTATGATCGAATTTCGATGATCTGAGCCACTCAATGTGATCAAAATGTGAAATCAGCAAAAAAATGACCGGGAGGGCTTCATCCGAACAGTTTCAATAAAAAACTGTTCAAATCAAACCCTTCTCAGTCATTTTTTTTTTGGTCAATTTCTTGCGGGTACCCTTAAAATCACGTTTTGAACACATTGAGCGGCTCAGATCATGGAAATTTGATTAGAAAAGAAGTGGTCCACATTTTAAAAGATCCTCATTTGAAACTTTTTTGCATATGCATGTATGTTTACATGCATAAGCACCCAAAGAAAAGTATATTGCCGTGCTAAAGAATCTTCACCTAACATTCTAATTGTGAATAGCTTGCCAAATTTTGGAACAAAGTGGCTTCTTTTATAAATTTGTTAGGTTTGTAATTGAAAACACAAAGGTTGTTCCGACTATGCAATCTCATGCTCAAAAACAGTATTTTAGATAGATTTTTACTCCCTCCATCTCAAATTCTTTATTCGGTCCGCAAAACGGAGTGTTAAAAATAATACAATTTTTTCAAAAAAAAATTCAAATTTTTTTCACAAATTAAAAATACTGATTGATATCTAGTAAGTTGTTGAAATTTTTTTGATTTTTTCTTGCAAAAATTGTATTATTTTTAATGCTCCGTTTTGTGGACCGGACAGAGAATTTGAGATGGAGAGAGTAGTTTGTGGTCACAATTTGAGTATCGTTTGATACATCACCAAGGTTTTAAGGTCATTCACACTTCACAAAGCGATATATCTTACAATTTCCAAAATAGAACAGTAATTGCTGATATGAATAACTCATTTTGATCATCACTTGGCGCGAGTTGTATCATAACCTCTTCGCCACTGGACTGGAGGATTTGTCCACTCATTAACTTCAGACTACGGGATCAGTTTAAATATGTGTAAACTGTGCTGAACATCTGCTCATAAAAATAAGAAGAAGAAGTAATAATGTGCAAATGCATGTTGTTACATATGACTATGCAAGAAAAGTAAAAGTAGCATATATATACCACCCTCAAAAGGAGAGAAAATTAGTACGTAGTTCACGATTATAGTACACTATGCAAGAAAGTATACTCATCACATATACAACTCATTCAGAAGGAGAGAAAGCTTCCCTTGATAAAAGGAAGTCAAAATTCTTGATTTCCTAGTGAAGTGCTAATTACTCTTGCCTTGTCAAATTCGTTCACAATTCCACACCACTTTTTCTCTGAAATAAAGGCAAGATAGAAGGTGGGAGCAATTAACGCATTTCAAGTTTCTCTAACCATTAGAAAAGGACTTCGGGTCGGTGCTGTGTAGTGACCGTGTTGCGCACATTCGAGTTGTCGGATCGTGCATTTGACGGCTCGGCAACCAACAATAGAGAGCCGTTCATTGTCGATATGAGTTCCGAGCCGTCGGATGTACGATCCGACAGCTTGGAGGTGCACAGTACGGTGCTGTGCACACCACTGCACAGCACCATTCCCAATTCATTAAAAAAGGAGCTCAAATCCCCGAGAGCCGCACAAAAGCGCAAGGTTTCCACAAACGTTCTTTCAACGGTCTTAGTTAACAAAAGAAGGTCGGTGGCCTAAGATTAAGTAATAGATGTGCCTAAATACTAAACGATCTGAGCAAAGTGATGGATCCAGAAATTTCTTATGGTGGGGCACATAATCTAAGATTTAAGTAATTTGTTTACGTTGTATTTCTAGTTTTTGTCTGTGCTCTGTTAATTCCTTGGGCCTTTTGTTGGTCTTTGTTCGGCGTCGGCGACCTCGTTTTTTATGGCGATATCATAAATTTGTGTTTTGTGTTTAGCAGCACTCTGTACTCCGTTCCTTGGGTCTTTATACTTTGTATTTTGATCTCCACTCGCCACTAACGCCTTCTATCTTACGGCAATAGCATAGTTGGTCTTTTCTCCATTAATGAAATTTTTTGAGCTTCCAAAAAAACAAAAATACATTCAAAATTATTTACTCGCGTAATAAACCGATCGATCACAAATAAATTTTCAATAAGCAAACACGAATCTAAACTTGAATAGCAGTACCCAAAATACTTAAATATATGCTTGATTAATCATCAAACCACATGATTCTGTGTCTGTCGTGGGCATTGAAATCCCCTTAAATCAGAAGCTTTTACTTTGTACTGTAGAATATATCGGAAGGCTGCACATGCCCTCCAGTGTTTCTCTATTTTCGGTTTGACGGGCAGGAGAGTCTGAGATATCTTATTCACATCTCGATTAATTTTCTTTTTGGTTCGATTAGAAGCAGGCCATTCACGCCGGAAGTAGAAACTTTATAAAAAATTATTTTCTTGCGACCTAATTTCAAAAATTGAATCCCGATCGATGATGTGCAAATCGAGCAAATTCACTTACCAACTGGATTACCATAGGCTGGCCTCGAGACTCCGAGAAGAATCTCATAAAAAGCAAACAAGGAGTAGATGTTTCACAACACTGTCTGGAGTCTAGACAGCCGTTCAAAAGAAGGGTGTGGGGGTGGGAAAAAAGTGGACCCCATGTGGCACATGTCACGACAAAACACGTGTGTCATCTAGCACCGCACGTGTTTGGGTCTTCTCCGATGGAGGGAATCTCAATCCACTGATTAAGCATAATTAGACGAGATTTGTACTTATTAATTAAATTAAAGACTTAAAAGAGAGACCAAAAGAGAGGCAGGCATTCGAGGATGCCACCTTCATGAGCTACAAGCCTATAGAGAAAGAAAAGAATTTTTAGGGGTGATAATTAATCGTGATTAACTACTAGTATAAAGTAATTGGGTGATTATTTCCATGCAATATTAAAAGGAATAAAGAATCGAAAGGCGTCATCACACAACGACCAAAGTGGTTTTTGAGGTTACATATATATTAAAAAAACAGAAAAAGAAAAAGAAAAAGTGATGGTTTCATGTTTCGTGACATGCCCGTTGATTCGGAAACGCACGTGCTCAGTTTTCATTGATCCACTTGGACGTAGCACAATATTTTAGCGGGATAGTCTTGGGTACGCATAAATTTTGCTACTATATTGAGCAAAGTTCGGCCTGAATATGACCTAGCTTTGATGAATATGCACCCCTAGTACCGCCCTATGTCTGCTCGTGACATTTGTTGTGTGAAGAATACACATTGAAGGTGCAAAATAATTAAGTACTCCCTTAGCTTTGTCCTACACCATAATTTTATTTTTGAAAGAAATTGTATAAACTATTGAGTAAATTATACTCCCTCCGTTCTTTTTTAAGTGTTTTGCTTCGTAATTCCAACTTATTAAAAAGACATCATCATTATACCTTTCACATCAAATTTTTCCTCCACTTTTCCTACTTACACATCATCATTACACTTTTACTCACTAACTTTTTAAAATGGAATCTACTTTTAGAGATAAAATAGACAATGCGCTACTTTTACTCACTAACTTTACAAAATTGACATTTATTAAGGGATAGTCCAAAATAGAATACCGGACTCTAAAAAAGGGACGGAGGGAGTAGAATACTTCCAAGCATAATTTGTATTTTTTTTTTTTTGCCAATTTATATATCTCAATTAGTTCTTGGAATTTGTGCCAAAAAATATACTCCCTCCGTCCCAAATTCATTGTCCTTTCTTGATATTCGTGCAGTTTTCAATCGCTTATATCTTTCAATGTGAATCTCCAAAAAAATGCAATATGGATCTTATTTGATAGATTTCAATTTGTTCTATAATACAAAGATGTCAAAATCATGAAAAATATTATAGATTGAAAGATATAAGCAAGAGACAAAAAAGTGAAAAAGGAATAATGGACAATGAAAATGGGACGGAGGGAGTATAAATCAGGCAAAAAAAAAGTGCTTTATTGTTAGTCTAAACATGGCACGACTAATGAGTGAAACCCCAATCCCACATCGGGAATTTAAAGAAAAAGTTAGTGTTAGATAAAGACCCACAAGCTCTTGTTAATTTGATATTAACCTTTTGAGCTATGTGGTTAGGCTAATAGTTAATATGTCAACTGGTGCGGATCGTTATATTGTGAGATTAGTGAAAGAGCGTATATCTAACGAGAAATACCAGTATTTCTTTCAAACCTTCATTTTCATTTCCGATCATTACAAGTTCATTACTAAGGGTCATCATCGGGCCAGGCCGGGCTGATCCAGCCCGCCAAGTCACTATCCAAGCCCGTCCACTGGCCGGGCTGATCAGGCTTTTACTTTTTGCGGGCTAGGTGGTCAGGGCTACCTACCATAAATTGAAGCCTAAGTTCGACCCACGGGCTAGCCCAATTGACGGGCTAGCGAGCAAAAAACCGGGCGGCCCAATGAGCGGGCCAAAAGTTGGACGGGCTAGTGGGCAAGCTTAAATTTCATTGGGCAAGAGAAAAAAGAAAAGATTTTGTAGGATTTTAGGCTAATGGGTGAGCTCGTGGGTGGGTACCACGTGTGGACTACCGAGCGAGCTCACGGGTTGAACCTACAGGAGGGCCAAATAAAAATTCATAGGCCCGAACCCGCTTCGGACAGGCCGCAGGCATTCGGACTAAATGATGACCCTTGTTCATTACCCATAACTACATGTATAAGAATGAGTATTTTGGATGATTAATTTAAACGAAAAACGATGAGACTTTTCGATGATTTGAACTAACAAAACAAAATAAAGTCTTTTCCGAAGCTTCTGGTAATTACTACTCTCTCCCTAAATGAGAGTCTCTCTTAAGAATTTTAAATTTTTTAGGAGACATATAATTATTAAACTTACTTTCCATCATCTACTTAATAAAATATAAGGGTATGGGGACCACACAAACATAAATTAAAAGAAGGGCTGAGATTCATTTGATCCAATGGTTGATGTATGCTCTCCAACTCTCTTAAGAAAACACCCACACTCTTATAAATATATTACAAAAATGTCATTGGTTCTTTTTACCCACTGCTCGGTTTCTGGCGTTGGCATAAAAAAATAAAAATATATTACTGAGGTGCATAGTGTCATAAGCACGGGTAAGCACTAGTTACTCTATATTCTACCTATTTTGTACCATTTGTATTCACATTTGAGGGACACTTTTGAAATTTTGACACTTTTGAAATTTTATCAAATTTTTTCTTCTATTTTTGGAAAGGAACAATTATTTTGGAACATCTCAAAATAGAATAAGAGACTCTCAATTAGAAACGGAGGGGGTAGTTATCAAAGAATTCAGTGGGTAATAAGGAAACAGTACTCAAGGGTAAAAAAGTTTACTAGCAAAAGTAAAGTTTCTTTTTGAACTAATTAAAACTACTCATTACGGTTCAACTTTGTAAAACACTACTATAAACTTGAGAGTTGGAATTTTCATAATTGTTGAGGTTGAAACTTGATAAAGAATGGAAACAAAAGAAAGGAAAAGGGCAGCATTGGCCATTAGTTAGCTTTCCAGCAAGTCAAGGACATTGATGAATAATGGTCCCGAGGAACCGTCTATTGAACAATTGGCAATTTCCGCATGCGACAATTGGGCCACAACTAACGGACTCGTTTAGTGGGGTATAAGATTTTGGTGAAAGTGTATAAGAGGTGGATATGGCATAAGAAATTAATAAGAGGTTTTTTTAAAAAATTGTATACATTCCTAGGGGGTTAGCGGGATATTAGTAGGTTAACAATCAAAGAGATTCGACGTCTTTCGATATACTCGAAACTTAACATCAACCAGATGGACTAAAAGCCACATTTAGGAGAAATTAGTTAAGGAGAGCGGATTGACTTATACTTGGTTAGAGTAGTGGATGATATGAGCAGATAATGTAAGAAAGTACTTGGTTGCCTTCATTAAATTATTGCCTTAGAATACCAAAAAGGTTTGAGGGGTAATTTGGTCTTTTTCTACGTTCGGATTTGCTTATCCTAGGGAGGATGGGAATAAGCTCTCCCCCCTCTCCCCTCCCCCTTTCTCTTCTTTGCCACTTCCAAACATGAGATTCGTTCTCTAACCCTCCCTCTTCCTCCTGACAAACGTGCCCTAAGGCTAGCAGTTCGTTTGCTAGCAGGATATAAAGAGCAGATATACTATCACCTCAAATAGTATATCCCAACTACTTATATCCAGTGCTTGCAACTTGGATATAGAAAGGTGATATCATTGATATAATATCCCCGGCCACCCGGATAAATAAGGGAAATATTTGGTTCAACTCTCATCTCATCTCATTTTTCTCTTTACATGTTTTTCAATATTATTTTCTCTCTTTCTCCCCTCTATCCTTACTATGTTTGACTTCATATCTAGCTTTCTAATTACAAACATGCCACATTTGCTATCTTTATTATATCTACCTTCATATACAGCTTTTTAATTACAAACATGCCACATTTCTTTTTAATTCTATATCCATCCCAAAATAAACCAAGCATATACATATCCCCTCTTCTACAAATTACTAAAAAAAAAAAAAAAAACCATATACAACATATTCCCCCATACGTATATGTATATTTATGTACATCCGCCCTTGAATCATATCTCCACTCATTCGGCTAACGGCTCGTAAGTGTAACTTCAACATGAATGTGTGGTGAGGAGAAATATCAAACATCGCCACATAATATTCAGGCCCTGAATTCCCACCTACCATTCCCTAAACCAACAAATCTATGTGCCATACCTAACTGTCTCTATAGCAAACTTGTGGTGCAGCTGAATTGGGAAAAATCTGATTTTCGTCAAATCTATGTGCCATTTTATTTTACTTTTTTGCGGTTATGTTAGGAATATCATCTGTCTCATGGCCCCCCGCCTGGATAAAATAACAAAACTGCTGCCGACATAGATTTTTTAAAACAAATGGCGCGTACAGATAGATTTTGGATCCGTTTTGGGTTCTACAAAGATGATCGGAGCCGCTTATTTTGTTCCAAACATCTTGTTTAAGGTATCCGCAAAAAATTAGCTCATTTGGATATCAGTAAGGGGGTTCACGAAACACTCAACTTTGCTTCAAAAAACAAGCTATTTTCTAAAGCAAAGTTGGGTTCGTAAACCCCTTTATCGATATCCAAATGAGCTGATTTTTTACGGAGACCTTAAACAAGATGTTTTGAATAAAATGAGCGGTTCCGATCATCTTTGTGGGACCCAAAACAGGTCCAAAGTTCATCTGTACTCGCTGTCTGTTTGTGAAAATCTGTGCGTGTAGCACTGTGATAAAATAATGCGTTAATATGTGTAATTGCGAGTAGATAATTTTGTGAGCAGAGCGATTCACCTTTTTTTTTTTTAATAACATCAAAATGAGACTAAATTATTAAGATTGCAGACACATGAGGCCTTTTGTTCATAAGAACTACTTTGGCAGTTTTTGTAGTGAGTCTCGAGCAATGAGCTAAAGAGCATCTCCAACATTTGCTTCAAATATGGGGGCATGTGGGAAACTTTTTAAAGACTAATGTTGCAAGTTTTTTTTTTTTTTTTTACAAACAAGATAATCGCAGTTATATTATACGGAAAAGGAAAAGGTTGACGAAAATAAAATACAACCGAAACAAAAATAAATAACAACAAAAACAAAACAGAAGATACAACGGCAATGTCAGAACCTAGGAGGATGGAATCCGCCATAGAATCCAGAGAGGAAAGCTTGTTCCCATTGCAATAAAGCCACATCTAGACTGGAAGATCGGAGCCGGATTAGCTGCACATGCCTTCATCGTTGAGGTCAGAGAGCTTGAAAAATCGTCACCAAGCAGAGTGGAATCATAAACCAAAAAACAGATTAGGACTCCGTAGTCCAAAAACGAAGGAGAAGGAGGGAGATCTTCCTCAACCATCTCTCTTCGATGAGTCGAGAGAGGAGGAGAGGAGAACAGAGGTTGGAGAGGAAGGGCGGCTGAGAGGGGAGGAGGAAGAAAGAGAGCAAAGAAGAGGGGGAAAAGTATAGAAAGGGGAGGCAGAGGGATGGGAGGGTGGAAACCCACCCCCGACACACTCTCTCTAACTCTATGGAACTCTTAATACATCTAATGTGGCAATTTCAAACCATAACTTTCCTCCTCCCATCATGGCATTAAATTTCCTATCATGATCAATGAGAAACACTAAATAGGGTAATATTTATTACTCACTAGTACTATTTATTTTTACTACTTGAAAGAATCGTTTTTGGCTCTAAAGGACAAATTTATTATTTTTGACTAATTCTATCACGTGTTTGGTAGAACAATTTGATGTTGGATGCGGATGAAATGAACAATGTGTAACAACCCGCGCCTAATCACATAGCTAAAAATGTTAACCTCAAGTTATACAATAGCTAGTCGCATTTCGTTATGTACTATTACGTTTTCCCTTAAATCCACTGGTGTGGGACAATAGTTGGTGTCTCAAACATTGAAACCAAGTGGCATCTATAATTATTTCTCATACCCGAGGGGACTATCTGTCATTAAGACAAACCTTAGTGCGTGTCTGTGAAATTTACCCAAAGAGACGTACTCCAACATAAAGAGGTTGTAATGTCAGGGCCCCACGTCAATTCCCTTTCTTTGAGTTAATTAGGTCTTCCAATTAACTTTCCCTCTGGTATGTTGGCCACTAACCCATCTTAGTCCATAAAAGTGACAGTTTTGATTTTTTGTTAACAAAAGTCGGATTTACTAATGATCAACTAGGCTTGTCTAAGATTCCTAAATTGAACTTTGGGGTAAAGTTAATGGGATGTGGGTCCATGCTTGTTCCATAAATATCGATTATGATTCAAACTGCTCATCCGTTGTAGGGCTTGAAAAACACATATCCCGTGAAAAATGGTTGATAAATCTGTACCTCCACGATCAAATCATGTAATTTTTGTCTTCTAGAAATAAGCGATTTATTTTGAACTATGATGTCTTGTATAATAATAATAATAATAATAATAATAATAATAATGTGATCCAACAGCATAGCCATCAATGTTTGATCATTGTTTTTTTTTAAAATCAACTATGTCTACAAGATGTACGTACCCAGAAAAATCATTTGGGTGAGCTCGGTTAGAGCCAAGCTAAGCCCACAAAATTGAAAAAAAAAAAAAAACAATAATAGAGATCAATCAAAGAAGGAGCTTCTGTTATTGATGGAAACGATTTGTTCTCCAAATTGCAAGTCTTGAAAGGAACATTACCAGAAAAGGAAATATAAAAGCCAAATATTGAAGTGGTGAATAATTTAAAGGAATTTAAAATTGATGGACGGTTGTTCTATCTCCAATTGTATGGATTGCTTACAGGATCTTCTTGACTTTTTCCATTACGGATGCTTTCGTAAAAACAAGTTTTTCAAAGTTGAAGTTGATTGAGTCCTATCTTCGCTAGATCATTTCACAAAAAAGAGTTGAATAACTTAGCCGTGTTATAACCATTGAAACATAGATAACAGGAAAAATTTGCTATATTAGCATAATTATTACTTTTCCTGCTAAAAATGCATGAAGAGTGATCTTTAAGTGATTGTTTCAAGTTTTCGCATTGATGCATAAATTTGGAGTCGTTGCAAATTCTTGTCATGCCATATGATTTTGAAATTTTGATTTTGTTGACTACAACTAATCATTGTTCTTAAAAGACGATTTATCTTTTTACCGTTTTGCTCGTGAAATACATAAAAGGGTTTCTATTTTTTTAGGACGCCTTTGGCACTGTCTAAAAATTATTTTGTAAAACTCATTTACTTATGTAGTGCTAGCTTGGCCAAATCCAGCATGCCCGTTGAATGTGCACCCTAGTTAAAAGTCTTACCACTTTGCTAGTATTACGGTAAGTAGGAAAAAGATGTTAAAGTGAGAAATATGCCGACACGTAGCAGCTTAGTGGCCGTTAATGACTGCCCGCAATTCTCGGGTAGACCATGCCGGTTGGGGAACAAAAAAACCTCAGAACTTAAGTCACAACGAATGGAAAAAAAAATTACCAAAAAAAAGGGAACCATTTTAATACTTTTATATGTTTAATTTATTTGGGTTATTCATTTCAACCCATCTAACAACACCTGACGTTATATTATTCTGTTTTTATATGGAGGTTAGGTTGAACAAACACTAATTGCTGAAATAAGAAAACAAAACCTAACAAACACACATGCTAACCTGCTCTCCTACTATAGACATTTTAAAATCCAACTACCAATTACATAACTTTAAACTGATAATTATAGAGCTTATATTATTTTTCTTGTCTATTTAAAATCTTGGAAAACAAAAATATTGTCTATTAAGAGCCGACCGAATATCAGATATCAGCATCAAATTGGATTATATATCTAAAGCAGCTGTATATGATCACTGTCCGATCGATTATAATTTTTATGGTCAAAATAAAGCATTCATCGGGCATACCGCCCATAGTTCCACAATTTTTGGAATAGGTAATACCGTAATACTATGGGAGGTATGATACTATTAATTTGGTAATAGTAGCTGTATTTTAGGTGTTTGATTATTATTTTATGATTTGAATAAAGCATATATCGGGCAAACCATATATAGTTCCACAAATTACGGAATATGTAATACTATGGGAGATGTGGTAATATCAATCTGATAATTGTTTGACTTAAATAGATTAATGAATTCCATGAAATTTATATATCCTTCCACTTTTAATTTCGACAAACAAATGAGTCCGTTCATTGAATCATTGGATTGAAGTTTCTCTGTTATTTTTCAAGAAACATCTTACAGAATTGGTAATTGTGGTTTATTTAATTTATCTCAATATTGGGAGCTGCTTTCCCCCCCCCGACACACACCCCCAGCCGGTCCCACCTACATTTTCCCCAATTACCCCGCCCCTCCCCCTCTCTCTCTCTACCTTTTCTTTCTTTCTTTCTTTTTCTTTACTGTTTTATTCTTTTTTTTTCTTTTATTTCCGGTTTAATTTTTATTTTCATTTTATTTTATTTTCTTTCTTTTCGGTTTGAATTTTTTTTTCTCTTTAATAATGGGCTCAAGTCTAATTATAGGCTTTGTACAATAATTGCGAGGAAAAAAAGTGTTTCAATTAATCATGTTTATCCGACTGTTTTTTTTTTTTTTGTCTTTTATAGATTAAAAAATATAATTACAAAAATAAGTGTTCCAAATTTCAATCCGTTTGAATGGGTGAGAAGATTTTATTTTTTTGATCATTTAATTCTAAAGGGTCATAATTAAATTTTGACTATAGGACTCTCATTGATTAGCCCTAAGAAAGTCGTAGAATCAAATATCTTTTAGGACAAACCAATAAGAGCCATAGAGTCAAAATTTAATTATGACCCTTTAGAATTAAATGATCAAAAAAATAAAATCTTCTCACCCATTCAAACGAATTGAAATTTGGAACACTTAATTTTTCAACCTTTAGTTTATATATTAAAAAAATGGTTAAAAAATTAAGTGCTCCAAATTTCAATCCGTTTGAATGAGTGAGAAGATTTTATTTTTTTGATCATTTAATTCTAAAGGGTGATAATTAAATTTTGACTCTAGGGCTCTCGTTGGTTAGTCCTAAGAGATATTTGATTCTACGACTTTCTTAGGGTTAATCAACGAGAGTCCTATAGTCAAAATTTAATTATCACCCTTTAGAATTAAATGATCAAAAAAATAAAATCTTCTCACCCATTCAAACGGATTGAAATTTGGAATGAGAGGAGGGTGTGTGGAGAGAAGAACGTGTGTCAGTGAATTTAATGGGCCAACGGAGTTAGACTTTCTTTTCTGACTTTAATGCGTCAACAGGGGTAGACTTTCTAAATATAACATTTTGTATTCTGGATTAGTATATTGTTTGCAAAATACATTTCGTAATTAGTTCCCGGACACTAATTGTAATCTTAAAGAATTTTTTGTTTTACGATATTTCAATGAGCACTCTAAGACTCATTATTTAGTTTCAGGATTCTCTTAGGGTGTTCATTGAAAAGTTTTGGAGCTAAAAATTTATTACGACCATTTAGGATGAATTGATAAAAAAAAAATATCTTTGCACTTGTTCAAACGAATTGAAAATTGAAACACTTATTTTCGTAACTATATTTTAAATTTATAAAGGACAAAAAAAAAACTGTGGGATAAACATGATTAATTAAAATATTTTTTTCTCTCAATTATTTTACAAAGCCTAAAATTAGATTTGAACCTATTATTAAAAAGAAAAAAAATTCAAACCGGAAAAAGAAAAGAAAAGAAAATGAAAAAAATAAAAACAAACCGGAAGGAAAAGGAAAAAAAGAAAGAAAGAAAAGGAAGAGAGAGAGAGAGAGAGAGAGGGGGAGGGGGAGGCGGGGCAGTTTCGGAATAATCAGGTGGGGCCCGGGGGTGTGTGTCATGGGGATTAGCAATTTACTCAATATTTTGGTTGTGGGTCCATAGTATTCTAAAATAAACCCCGGGATCAACGTCGTAGAAGTGCTCTGGGATCCACGTGGACGGTTGTGAGGGATTTGGTGGGCCAACCTTGGCATTTGGTGGGGGGTAATGAGTACTTGGAGGTTTGAGGTTCAACCAATTTACAAAAAAGAAAAATAAATAATGAATGTAGCGCCAATTAATCTTGAATAAAGGCAAATACTAGTAATATTTTGCTTCGGACCTCAAAGGCCAACTGAATTGACATATTTTTTAATTAATTCCTTTTAAAATTGGAATTTTGCTTTTGGAGCCTTTTTTTTTACACCTGTTGTTTGTAAGATATATATAGAGTTCCGTTTTTAAATCCACTTTTAGTTAAAAAAATCAAGGCCAACCCGGCTTACTAGTAGCATCCAAACCATGTGGAACGACTTTTTTGAGCCCATAAACCCCACCACGTGTCTCATTTTACTTATGTTTTCATACGAACCACACCACTTCAAATCACATGGGGTCAAATTGAATTTTTTCCCATTGAAGATTTGACGTCTATAATCTGAACGCGGCTTGAATTCAAATCCTCAAATGGAAATCCAATGAGCTCTCCGGCCAGCACTCACGGTTTAATTATGTACAATTTTGTATTTTATTGTGTCTTTGTCATCGTTTATGTCACGAGTTAGTTGAATATTTGTAATTCGTTCTACGCTTAGACAAAGGGACAGAGGGACTGTGCTGTGCAGCTTCGTGCTGCACAGCGTGCTGCACGGCCTCCGGCGAGGCTTTTCTGGCATCGGTTCGATGATCGGAGACGTTCACCGCATAGAGCTCGTCGAGTTCTACATGCACACTAAAAATCAGCTCGATCAAATATCATTAAGTGCCTCATCCGAACATATATAACTTGAAAAAAATGGATTTAGTGGTTTTGATCCAGTGTTTCGTATCCATTAGGATTCATTTTTTTTCAAGTTATATATGTTCCGATGAGGCCCTTAACAATATTTGATCAAGCTGATTTTTGGTGTACATGTAGAACTCGACGAGCTCTATGCGGTGAACGTCTCCGATCGTCGAACCGATGCCGGAAAAGCCTCGCCGGAGGCCGTGCAGCGCGCTGTGCAGCACGAAACTGCACAGCACAGTCCCTCTGTCCTAGACAAAGTTAGATAACAAAAAGGTTGGAATTAATGAATTTTTTTTAGGAGGACCCGAAACTTTGGGTATGGGCAGAGGTGTCAAATGAGCAGTGTTGGGCCGGCGGGCGGTCTCAATTACTTTTGCGTGTTAACGTGTTTGATGATTTTTTTCGGTAAACAAATTAAAAAAATTCAATAAACAACGTGTTTGATGTTGTCCCTAACCCAACATGTTTATCTAATTAATCATCTCCTGTCTTGTCTTGCCATGTCAAAAAATTCTTGGTCTAGCCTGGTCGCCTAACGTGCCTACCCCGTTCCCGTGCTGCGGGACACAAAATGGCAGCTCAATTAGACCCACTCAAATGGAGTGTTCATGTCGTGTCATACCGAGACTTGCCTCTGGAAGTGTCGTCCCGGTGCTGGCCCAGCTAAATTTACACGTCTAGGTTTGGGTGACTTATCAAAGATTGCTGCTGGTGGTTTTCCTTCATTAAAAATTGTATTTTCACGTTCAGAGTTCAGTGGCCGGTCGTTGGTTCATTCACAACGTACGTTGGACTCGCGCCCTAAACCTCAACTAACATCAACCGTCTTTAATAAAGAAATTAGACCACTTACCTTTTTGTGCCTTCCATGAAGGAAATAAAACTTAAATTCTAAAAAATCTACGAATAATGGTATTTTGACGTTGTATTTCTCGATTTTCTAGGCAATAAATTGCATGCGTTCAATTTTTAGAACTCGCCAAGAATATTGTCCACATCAAAAAAATACGTTGATCGCATACCGATTGATATGATTTCGAAACGAATTTATCTTTAGATAAATAGGCTAAATGGGTTTTGATATGTTTTAATCTCTCTCTTTTTTTAAGATAAATGTGTTTTGAAATTATATCAAACGATACCCGAACAATCTAATCTTCGGCGAGATTGGTGTTCTCAATTACATTATTGGTTCCGATTTTTAACGTGAACCCGAAAAAGTCAAACAAAAGTCTAAACCGGACGGTCCAACGGAAGATCTCAATCCCAATGGGAACCCATGAAAAAAAGAGGACAGTGATGGATGCATTAAATTGAGGGCAAACTTATTTCTAAGATTGAACAGACTGAATCCTCTTTTCTTACCTCCTAAGAAAACAATAAATGAGGGGAAAATAGAAGGGAAGTTTCGACATATTTCTTAAATTCAAAGTTCTTAATTAATGAATTAGTTTATACTTTAATTTTAGTGATTAGTAGCTTATCTAAGTCACTAACGTGTTCTTTCACTTCGGGTTAAGAAACATTAACAACTTTGGAAATTAAGACTTTGGATAGTGGCTTTAGCACTCCCCTCTTGTGCATGCATTTTTTCTGCATTATGAATGTAAACTTAGATTTTACCCTTTTTTAAATATATATTTTTGTTGCATACTTCAATGTGTTATACTTGTCTTTTACCAACAAATTATTTTTTTAATTAGCTCGATATACATTTAGCAAAAGCAAGATATTGATTCATATAATATTGGAAGGGTTATAATAATGTCAAATTTGTTTTTGTTAATGCCAGAATTTTGGTGCATATATACAAGGTTTGTATCATCTGCATGTACAAGCATTTTGTGGAGTGATTATTCAGTGCTCCACTACATGATGGAGCACAAGCCAATGTGTGATGGATGTCGAACTGTTTTTCCATCATCTCTCCTAAAATCAATTGATGGTAGGGATGACTTCAATTAAGTCTTTTATGGCATTCGATATCGCACCCGCAAGTCTATTTTTAGAGCGGTCGTAGAAAATGACATTGTATAACCAAATTTATTGAGGCATTCCGGGCCCAACAGTGGAAAAGGCCCTTAGAGAAAGAGAACACTTGTAATAATTTGACATAATCATTTTCTTTTCGGACTACGATACCGTTCCACTTTCCCTTCTTTTTCCAAAACTTCCTTTTTTCCAAATTTCAAATTCAAATATAACGAAAATAAAAAATAATTTTTTAATTTTTTTTGTATCGTATTAAAGATCTCAATGAGATCTATCAAACAAGATCCATAGTGAAAGGAAAATTATTTACATAAACACATGATTTTTGAGCTTGAAATTTACCTTCCTTTTCAAAAACCCACTTTTTCTAAAAGTGGAACGGGCCCTACACTTCTCTTAAAAATAAGCTTAGCTAAGTGGGAACCCAATTTTCCAATCTTCCTCACAACATTAAAATCGATATTCGATCAAAATAATTTCATGCACGACTAATGTTTTTGACGAGTTCTGAAAATGAACAATTTAGATCATCCAAATAAATTGAAAAAGAATCCAAATGATTTTATCGGGACCATTCGATCCCTCAAAGGAGCAGCCAAAATTCTATTCCTCAGTAAAACTACCAAAAACAATTACCCAAATCAAAAGAATTGTTAAATGATTCAAAAGAATTGAATGGACATGTAAATTTCACTCTACACTACCACTTAAAATTTAAAATAAGAGGGGTGGGGTAAAATGTGAACAATCTTCCAAATTAAATATCCTTGTAAAGTGGAGTATTTTTTTTAATGGTTACAAGCGGAAGGTGACATTTGATAAAAATAAAAATTTCAAAAAGCGACGCCTGTAGAGGAAAAGCCGAAAAGCGTAGGGTTAAGGGCAACCCAAAACAAGGACCGTTTCAGAATCGCTTTTTGAAGAGAAAGCCAAGGCATGTCATGTGTAGTTAGGTCATCACTTGGGCCCACCTCCAAAGTATCCCCACAATTTCGGAATCGAAGGGGTTGTAGTGGTTGTTGTGCACTTGTCATACTATATCGTGTAGTGCAGTTGATACGGCCGTTTATCTCAGCACAAACGTTTTGGATTTAATCCGAGCTCCTATAAATTTTTGCCGTCCATTGTTGGGATGAAAATTCAAACCGGCTATTGCTGAGATGGAGGGCCAAATTGACCGCACTATACGTGTAATACGGGAGTGCACTACAACTCTCCGGATCTCACAATTTCAGCATAATTTCTAGTATATATTAATTTGCCAACAAGCCGACTCCAACTTTAAAATTTGCAAACGCAGGTTGTTTAATATTTGGTTTGCTTTAGTTCGATCGAGCTTTAGTTCGGATGGTATTTGAAAGCTCAAGCTTGGTTGGTATATTAAACGAGCCTCCGTAAATGATTAGAACTTATCTACGTGTAACTGGAGCTCGGCTCGTTTTACTAAACCAATTAGTAGAAATTTTGTTTGGACTTGAGTTGTTTATCAAATGGCCCCTAAAGGCGATGAAACAACTTAAAATGCCATTCACTTGACATTGTTAAATGGATCAAAAGAACTCGAGTTTGACTGATATTTCATTGTTAAAATCGTATTGAACGTAGATTTATTGCATTGATAAATCAAGTTAAAAGAAACATTTAAACATAACTCGTTAAATTTTCAAACAAATCCGTAGCCAATGTATTACTCGACTCGACGACCTTATAGTTTATTAGAACAACATTCAAACCTGACCTGTGATCGACTCAATTAGCTTTATTTTACAAGTAACCAAAAGCGAAGGGCGTAGCTCGTAGCGACAGCATCATTACTTAAAGTTTTGATGGATTTGAACACGATTGTGTCCAAATTCATCAATATTTTTATTTTTATTTTTTTTTAAAAAGCTAATAAAAGCCTCCGTAACCAAAAACAAGACAGATACAACTGCTACAAGGTTTTCAAAGGCCAATAGATTCACTCTCACGGATTCTGAACACCAGCCGTGGTTTGCACTTTTCCTCTCTCTCTCTCTCTCTCTCTCTCTCTCTCTCTCTCTCTCTCTCTCTCTCTCTCCTCATTCCTCACCAACCACTCTTTATAAACCACCACTCCCCTCCCACCTCTCACTTCCACCATCTCCTACCCTCTCTCTCTCTCTCTCTCTCTCTCTCTCAACAAACCAACATCCCTGATCCCACATCCATGGACTCAAAACCCACCATCAGAAGGCCTTGTTTCGCAGACAACGACGACGACGGCCTCGCCTCGATTGCCGGCACGGCGGAGCCTGGATTTTCAGGCCACCACCACCACCACCCCTTCCTATCTACCAGGCCCGTCTATCACACGAGTATTGCCTTGCAAAGAAGAGGTAGCCTGAGGAATCTCTCGTCAATCTCCTCGGCCGGTCCTGCTAATTCCCCGAGATCTGGCTATTACTCCTACGAAGTCAATCGATTCGATCAGGAAATGAATCAGCCTTACTTCTTAGACGCTTGTTTTCTCTGCAAGAAGCCCCTCCGTGACAACACAGACATTTTCATGTACAGGTTTGTCCCCAGTTCTCCTTAATCAATTCATTCTCCTCCTCGTTTTCGTGATCGATGAATTTGAAAAAAAAAAAAAAATTTTCTTGTTTCTTTCGCTTTACGCTGGTTTTAGCACGACGGAATTATTGAATGAACCGATCGTAAAGAATGAGATTTACTACTTTCATTCCCTTCTGAGTAATACTGGAAATCCTTCGAATATCATTTGAGAATACAAATTTGTCCGAAAATTTACTTTGAGTAGAATCATTGGCCGAAAAAAGGAAATTGATCCTGTTGATACACGAAATTACCATAACAAAAGGCACCACAAAGTCTCATAAGTCCAATAAGAAGATTAACCCTGCTTTGCACGAAACATCTGCGTTTTAGAAGAGGATTGTCTCCAGTTTGCTATTGTAGAGCTTGTTTGAGTAAAACAACCTGGTAAAAGATTATGTTGATCGACAATATTCACTATGTCCAACTCAAACTTTCGAGATAAATGTATTACGATCAACGTTACTTTTACTTTTTACGTGGTGGTGCTATTCGACGAGCCTAAAACATGAACAAGTCCGATCGTTAGAATGGAACCGAAAATGGCCGGACTGCTCGCCGATGCGCTGACAAACTTGAGGCAAGCCGGCCCCTTCTCGGAAATTAAAAAATAAACGAAATTTCCTGTCTATTGCCGATTCACTTTCATAATTTAGAAAACTGAGGAACCAAAATGAAATTAAATTACTTATCCCAAAAAAAAATGAAAAAAATTAGAAATTTTCAGTCTGGTCATTTGGGCTTCCTAAGAGCAAGATCTCGTCTCCATAAACAAACACAAAAAAATCTGATCGCATCCCGCGGAATAAAAGGCCTTTCGGTTTCTGAACAGAACATGTAATTAGTTTTCCTTTTCCTCAATTACCTTAGCAGCCAAACAGAATTTATTTTCCTCTAAGCTAGCTTATCGTAATCAAGAACAATTTTCCATCTATTATTCTTGTACCGATTCTTACGTTTCTATGGTTTAATTTTACAGAGGGGACACGCCATTCTGCAGTGAAGAGTGCAGAAGAGAGCAGATAGAGAAAGATGAAGCCAAAGAGAACAAGTGGAACCACTCTGTTTCAATGAAGGCCTTGAGAAAAGACCAGAAAATGAATTCCAATCCCACCACAAACTCCCCAAACAAGCCCCAAAAGAACTACCCTTTCCCTACCAGTACAGTTGCAGCTGCTTAAACTAATCACTCCTATCACCCCACCTTACATATAACAAGGGGAAAAAAAAAAACCCAATTTTCCATAGTTACGCCATCACCACCCCTTTCCAAGAACAAAAGAAAAGAACAGAAAATCCAAATGGATTCTTCCTGTAGTGAAGAAGAAAACCCATCTGGGAATATCTTTTTTTTTCCCCAATATCAATATAGACGACAGGGCTTATGTCATGAGGCCTGTTTTTTTTAATTGGGAGGCACTGGCTATATATATTTGAAAATAGCAATTTTTAGTTGTGTTTTGAAGCTTTCTCTGTTTTCTTTCTTGGGTACTCCGTACTATTCTATTCATGGTGATGTAAAAAGCTGGAGTAAATAGAAGGGAATATCTTCTCTCTCTTTTTTTTTTGTTGTTGTTGTTGTTCACATGAATTTTTGATGTTTTTTTTTTATTGGCATGAATTTATGAAGTTACCCTTAGATGTGTGAAAAAATATATTGAAAGAAAGGCAATAGAGTAAATTAAAGTGAATAAAGATAAAAGAGGGCGTGTGAATTGTAAAAAATTTCACAGTTCACCGAATTTTTTTAGCAATCTACCCCCATCAAATTAAGGAAAACAAAAGAGAAGCTCAATGAACTCAGCAAATTCGTCTGTTGGTATCAAAACAGCATTGCCGAAGTCATTTTTTGTCTGGTTGCATTTGTCATTTTGGCAAGATCGTTTAACAGTGCACTGTTATTTTGGCATATACCACCTTTCTTTCTCCTTTCACAATCACCTCTCTTGCACTTTGAAGGTGATGTAGCAAATTTGACAAATATCAAACTTGACACGGAAGAATGACATTGCTAGAATTTGACGTTGAATTCGGTACAAGGTTGGAGAGAGTTCTGCCACAAAAGTGGAATTGCTCCTAGAGTGAAGAGAAAACCATCAAATTTGGTACCAGAGAGTTTTGCCCCAAAATGGTGTTGATTTTTGCACTCCAAAATTGTCCATAGGCGCTCCAAAATTGGTCCCCATTATTAGGTGCAGTTCCTACTTTACCCTCAAGAAGTCAGGCCCCCAAACATTCTCTCTCTCTACCATTTGGCCTTTTCTGCATCTCAATTCTCAAACCGCAAAACCAGCAAACAAACCCCATCTCAACCCACTGACGGGAAAAACCACTGAAACAATGCCGACCAACCCCCTCTCTCTCTCTCACACACAACACACCCCGGCGAAATCAACGCCCCCCCCCCCAAACCCCGCTCTCTCATTTCCACCGTAAGTTAACTCTCCAGTCAAATCCTTCCTCGTCTGCACCCCGCCGTCGCCAACCTACAGCCACCGATGCCGTCGCAAACATTGAGATCAAGACACAGAGAGGAGTGAGATCGTTGTAAGGGTTTCATGGATTGAGGGTTTGATTGACAACGGAGTTTCCATGACAGAGGATTTGATTGAGAGATAAGAGGGTGGGGGATGATTTCGTCGGGGTGCGAGAGAGAGGGTGAGGTCAGCTTGGTTCACAGGTTCTTGGTTTTTGATCGCTGGTTTTGGGGGTTGAGAAGTTGCGATGCGGAAGAGACTCAGGGCGTGTCTGATTGCAGATTTTGTTTTGGGGGATTCGTAATTAGGTGGGAATAATATTGGAATTGAGGTGGGATTATTAATGAGGATATGAATCATTTAATCATATTTGTTTTGCACAGGATTAGGATTGGGATTGAGATTGAAAATGAGGTGAGATTGTAAATAACATGTTTGTTTTGGCTAGGATTAGGATTGGGATTGAGGTGAGTTTTTAAATTAGTCTTGCTCAATCCCATGGGATGGAATTCGTAAGTAACACCCCCATAGTATTGCTAATACCCCAAGATTAATACCCCCATTTTGGGGGATTAATTATCCCATGGATAACTAATCGCCCTCCACAAATGCCAACCAAACAAAGGATTAACAGTCCTATCACCTTCTCAATCCCAATCCCTCCCTCCAAGAGGGTTATCAAACACGCCCTCAGAGAGTAAAGTGAGGGAGAAAATGGTAGGGGTCCCTGAGGGTAAATTAGGAATTTCACCTAGTGGGGACAAATTTTGGAGCGCCTGGAGACAATTTTGGAGTGCCACCCCCCCTCCCCAAAATTGTTGAAAAATTTCAAATGATAATCTAATACTCTTTCTAGTCATGTTTTCAAGTTCTCTCTTTTTTCTTTTTCGGGTATTCTATTCTTGGTGATGTAAGAATCTAACCAGATGGGAATTTCTTCCCACCATTGAGTCCTTTTCTACTTTCCTTTTCATAATTCTTTGGTTCTTATTAATTTCCTTGCCGCGTTTTCTTTCTCTCTTTTGCTTTGAGAGTGATGCGTTGCTTTCTGGGCCAGGGAAAACAAGGAAATTTCCTGGTAAGAAGGAGACAGTAGTGGCCTTCTAGTAGGGGCGTGAGAAATTGCTTTCCACTTTTTGGGGATTTCATTTCCTTCCTGTGATATTTTTTCTTGTGCGCTTCTACCATGCTTGGTGGACTTGAGAAATGGTTGTTAGACTTCAATTATGGTGACAAGTCACGATCTAAGTCACGTAATACATATAAATGGGACGTTAAGGCGCACAAGAAAAAATGAGTCATATTGAAAGTTTTATGTAACATGAGTCATACTTGTTAAGTAAATCAAGCTACTTACATTTAACTTGTGATCGCTTTGTTTAAAATCGTTCAAATCAGCTTGTTCCGCAATCCTTGTAATGTATGGCTTAAACCCGTTAAGCTTTCAAATCAAATCTTTCACAAGCCGCTACTTGATTTGATAAGTTAGATAGTTTAAAGAAACAAAGCCAATTGCGCTCGACTCGCTGGAAGTTGTTTTGAGATCAGGTCAATCAGTGAGCAAAACATATTCAAACATATTTTGTGCCTGACCTAGCACCGATACTGTGAGTTTGTGCGCTTCTACCATGCTTTGTGGACTTGAGAAATGGTTGTTGACTTCAATTATGGTTACAAGTCACGACTTAAGTCACGTAATACGCATAGATGAGCGTTCAAGCGCGTTTCGGAAATATCGCAAACTATTAAAGTTAACAAGGGATATAAATAAGAGTGTCAAAGAAGATTGAGAGCGACAGGAGAGAGTCCTATTGAAAACTTTAGGTAACATGAGTCATACTTGATAAATAAATCAAGCTACTTGCGTTCAACTGGTGATCACTTCGTTTAAAATCGCTCAAATAATCAGATTGTTCCTTGTCATTTATGGCTAGCTTACGCCTGTTAAGTTTTAAAATCAAAGCTTCAACAATCCGCTACTTGGTTTGATAAGTTGGATTGTTCAAAGAAACAAAGTAAATTGCGCTCGACTCGCTAGAAGTTCCTTTGAGATCAGCTCTGTCAGTGAAGCAAAACAAACTCAAACATATTTTGAGAGCTTGTTAAGTTGTTAGACCAAACTTTAACGATTAATGAGCTTACTCTCAACTCCGTCTTTTGCGTCACTTGATACATGATTCGTGACCAGATTATATCGTGGGGTTAAGTACCTTTAACAAATTCCATCAAAAATAAAATCGAAAACACCTCTTCAAAATTCAACTCCAAGAATCTCTAAAACTCTTCCTCAGTTACAACAAATAGCTAAAAGTTCATCTGGAATTCAGAATAGCGTTCTGAAATTTGAATGTTCATGAATCTCTGTCTCAATCGTTCTCACAATTGAATCCACATGTAGCGATTTCATTTGATATTTTGCCCGTATAACACTTCCATTTGTGATTTTGAGAGTGAAAGAGATGTCACGGACCACATATCTACCACTGGAGTCTTCTAAAATGCCAAATTGTACTTAATATTTTCATACTCTGCAACAGTACAAGTAGCCAAAACTGTACACACAGTGTGTCATTTTAGCATCAAAATATCACTGGAGATGCTAAAATGTATCTTTCCTTGTTTTGATTGCTTTTTTGGAAGTTCATGGAATTGATGTTTTTTGGCATGTAAGCTGTCACTATTTTGTTTTTGTGGGTATGAGCTGTACCACGCTATGTGGTACAAATCATAACAGTGATGGAAAGACACTACTCAAATTTACACAGCTTGATTATGACCTTGATGCAATAATAATATCAGAAAGTCTATACACACAGACAATTTGTACACAAATTGTGCACAGATTTTAATGTGGGACCCACCACAGGTCCCACACAAATGATTCAAACCGTTCATTAAATGTAAAACATTTTTTTAAGGGTTTCCGCAAAAAATCAGCTCAATCCGATGTCTATAAATGCTCAATTCAATTGTCGAACTTTTCATTCAGATTTAAGAATAATGAAAAGCTAGACGATTGGATCGAGCATCTATAGGTATTGAATTGAGCTAATTTTTTACGAGAATCTCAAAAACTTGTTTTACATTTAATGAACGACCCGGATTATTTATGTAGGACCCGTGGTGGGCCCCACAACGGAATCTGTGCACAGACTGCTGTGTGTGTAGCAGGGCTCTAATGATATTTGCTATCAACACTGGTTTTTTGCACAGATTAACGAACAGCAGTGGCGTAGCCAGGAATGAAAACCTTTGGGGGCATAACAGAAACACCACCTTTAAAAAAAAAACTATAACAAAATGATACGACAATACTAGCAAAAACCAACATATTCATCAACCCACGTAAGAGGAGAACTCTCACCTTGTTTTTGAGAATCACAGAATTCATCAGTTTTTTGCTTTGTTTTATAGTATCTCTCCATATCTGTAAACAAAAAATAGTACTCCGTATGGTATATAACACATCCGGGGAAAAAACAGAGGGGGTAATTTTGATGGTAGTGGGCATTATTAATTATTTTGTTTATTAAGTAGTGTAGACTTATTTTATTCCCCTTGTTTTATATTATTCTATAGGTATATGTATATTTGACAATGCTATTCATACAACAATTCAAAAACAACAACTCATACATTTGTCAGATTCACCTCCCTAGGTCCCCTTTGTTTTCTTCCCCACAAGGCCACGAAGTAGTCAAGTAGATTAATAATCATCAAAATACAATTCATACGAACACAGATTTACAATATACGAACATAGATTCACAGAAAAGGAAGGAGAAACAAAACGAAGAAAGCAAAATACCCAACTGTCTGACGATCTCCCGCGATCGGCGTTACAGCTTGTCCAATGAGCTTCAACAATTGGCTCTCTGCCTCTCTGGTTCTCCACTCTTGCTGGCGATTTCAGTCGGTTTTGAAAAGAGAGAGAAAGAGACATGGGTCGGTGGAAATTGGAAAGAGGACCAAAAGGTAGGACTTAGGAACAAATATTTTTAAAGTCAAAATTTAAATAAATAAAAAATTCCAGAATTTTGCAACAGTGGGGGCACATGCCCCCACTCGTCCCTTCTTAAATCCGCCACTGACGAACAGATTGAGTGAAAATCTGGGTTGGAAGGCCAAGTGGAAAGATTCAAACAAAGTGGAAGAAAATCTTTCCACTTGGCCTTCCAACTCAGCTTTTCACTCAATTTGTTCCTTAATTTGCACGGGAAATCTCTATTGATAGCATTATTGATGCAATAAAAGGAATGGAGCGATTCCAATACCATACCGTAGTGTGGAGCCTAATTGTATCACACAATTTGTCATTCAGGAATTCAACCTTCTATCACTTTTGCAATCACAACTTCAAGGCTTAAAAATTAGTCGAAGTTCACACAAATGGCCGGGACATCTACTCATTGTCAATAAAAACCCACTCTAGCTATGAATGTTGTAAGCAGTGTTTGGCAACTCAGAAGTAACTCTCCTACGACTCAGTCGTCGTGAAAATGCAGCGAGCGTAGTACTAATTTGGTACTACTACACATAAATTCTGAATTATTGTCCCCTTCTTCAGTCCGAATTTATTGTCCTTGATTTACTTTGTATCTTCCTATGTCCATGTTCCCTAGACATTGCACATCGAAAGTGTTATGATGTGAATGTGAACCATGCATCCAATTCTTTTTCACGGATACTTTCATGGATATGTTTCATGGACCTTATCGATCCTGTAAAACATTGGTTTTTGAGATTCTGAACCGGGATTTGTACTGCGCGGCAATTGTGGAGAAGAAAACCCATGGAGTTTTTGTTTAAACGGAAAATCTTATGTCACGAGGCATGATGATATCTTTAGCTATCTTTTGTTGGGTGCGGTAGAACAGGTATTTTTCAGTTGTGGTTTGAATTTTTCTCCTTTTATTTTTTGGGTATTCTACTAATTCTAGTCTAATTATGGTGGTATCTGAGGATCTTAAAAGAAGGGTATTTCTTCTTCCCACTGTCACTGATGAGTCCTTTTTTTAACCTTTTGTTTCATGATTCAATGGGTTCTTTCTGATTCATTTTGGTGGTCGTTTGCCTTCCTCTTTTGAGAGCGACTGCGGCCTTTTCTTTTGAGTATCTTATTTCCTCCCTCTGATATTTTCGAGAAATTTTTCAATGCCAGGTGGGCATTACGTGATGTCCGCTCGGCACATTCAGGCCGTTCATTTCGATTTTGGACAATTCGGATTTAGGGAAAATAAAAAGAGAGAGGGAGAAAGAGGGTTTCGATCTGAACCGTCCAAAAGTGATGGGCTGCTCGAGCACCACGTAGGCATGGCCACGTAGTACACACCTGGTGCACTTCACCATGCTTGGTGACTTGAAATTATGGTCACATTGGGTAAATAAAACGAGCTACTTGCGTTGATTCGTTTAAATCGTTCAAATCAGCTTGTTTCATAAGCGTATTAACTTCTAATATATTTCTTAAATTCGAAATCAACGTTTCAACAATTTGGTACTTAATTCGATAAGTTTATACGATTTTAAAAAATAAAGTTAATTGAGCTCAACTCGTGGTGGATTTGTAGTGGGCCAAATGATATGGTTCGGATTAGATAGTTCGTTGAGCAAGGGTTTGAACCTTACCCATTGTTCACCTGGTTCAACTGGACAATCTTCCAAGTCCCGTAGTTCCGAGCTCGGGGCTCGGTCATCACAATGCTCAGACAAAATAATATATTTGTCCTAGCTTGTTTAAATAATCAAAACCCTTAGCCAATCATTGAAGAAAGAAGTTTTTCGAAGTTAAAATTCTCAAATTTGAAAGTGAAAATGCAACAACTCATTTTCATACACACCAAGAAAACTGCACACGGTAGAACAAACACCACACTGAACGATGACAACACATCCATTACATTGTGTCTTTAGGCACTTCCAAACATATCTCAACCTAATCAACCATGATGCTTGATTAACCATCCGAACCCAATGTAACTCCAATACGTTACTAGAAGTTGCCTTTTAAGCTTCACATAGGCCCCGTTCAGTTGCCAGGAAAGTACAAGAAATGATTGAAAAATCAATTTTCCCTTAACTTTTATAGTGTTCAGTTGGTAGCAAAGTAGTAGGAAACATATTTTTAAGTTTTCTACAAGATTTACTTTCTTGCAAAAGTGATCTGGCCAAAAATATAGGATTTTGCGTCATGGAAAAAGTTTTCTCCATTGTGAGGCCAAAATAATTGACGGGTAAGAAAAAAAGTGAATGACGCCAATACCAAAAAAATACGAATTAGGTTCTTGGAAAGACACTTGAGATTTACGTGAGCAATAACAATTTCGACTACTATGGTGCTTTATAAGATAATTGTTGTGAAAAAAAATTGATAGTTTATTTTTTTTGGAAGTATTTATTTATCTTGTCATTAGTCTCCATTTTTGTTTTATACTAACTAATTTTCAGTGAGTTTTTGCATTAGCAACTAATTAAATACGGTTGTTTAATATTTATTTATTTTTTAAACTTCGTTTGTACGGTTGATTATCAGAGAATGTCAATTTAGATGGGGGATTTGCATGACCATTCAGAATATAGCAAATTGAATAAGGAATTGCAAGTCGATTTTTTCATTTCATGTTAAGGTTTTGCATTAGATAAAATACTTTTTCCGTATGTGTTAATTTTTGAAATATGATATCCTATTATTTAGCTCTCAAAGTTACTTTTATTTAAAATTAGCCACAGGAATAAAAATAAAGAAGTTTCTCGTAAGTGTCTTTTCCCGGCAAATAAACCACTAAACTTTAGTTTTTCTGCAAAAAATAATTGTCAAATGAATACTCACAAGAAAATAGATTTCTTTCTCATTTATTTCACCTTACTTAACTTTTCGTAAAAATAACTTTCTGGTACAACATTCTTGATAACTGAATAGAGCCATAAGGTCTTTACTATATCATAAACTTGAATTACTAAAAAATAGAAAACTTTATGATATAGCGTACGTACTTCTAACCGTTCTACTACTTCATGTACCCAGGGCCGGTCCCGGGGTAAGCCCAGCAAACCTTCGGGCTTGGGCAACCCCGCTCTAGGGCAACCCAAAACAAATTGATGATACATAATATCTATTAAAACTTGGTGCAGCTGGCCAACAGCATGATTTTAAGAACATCATCGCGCAGGTTCGAGTGAAGCGTGTTTAGTTTTTTTTTTTAGGATACATAGGGTTATTTGCAAAAAGGATGCTTTTGGTTTGTTGGTACTTGGTACGTCACATGCGAGGAACCTATTCAACTCGCAACTCTTGTGCGCAACATTGAATTTTGATTTTATTTTACCTTCTTACTAAAACTAAGGCTCTATTTGGAACCTAGAGAAAGAATATAAATACTTGAGAAGGAAATTAGAAAAAATTTGGAAGAAAGTTGAATAAAGATTGGAAATTTTCTCAACTTTTTTTTAAGAACCAAACAAGGGAAGGAAAATTTTAAAATTTTCTTTTTTTAACTTCTTTCTACGAGTCCATACCGAGCCTAAGACTATAGTAACAACTTTATGTTTGTCACTAAATTTCTTTAGCTACACTTTTGTAATGATATTTTTTTGACAATAATTTTGGTAATTGATTTTGGCACTTCACATTTTGATAACCACACTCCAATATTTGTATTTTACTGTTCAAATATTAAAATGTGGTTATCAATATATGGAGTGCCAAAATCAATTGCTCTAATTTTCTGTCACTAATATAGTTTAGTAACAATTTTTGCATGTCAATATAGGTGAATTTTCTAGTAGTGAGATAAAGATGTTTCTCTCTTTCTTTTTTTTTAAAATCGGATCGTATTAATCATAAAGCACTATAATGACAAGAACTAAGTGAGGTTTCAAAAATAAAATTCCGGATCTTTTAATAGAAAGTCAAGCAACGGAAATATTCAATGGCAAAATCACTAGTGGGTTCGATTTCTAATCTATATATGCAATGCAAGAAAACAAAAATTTCAACTTTGAATTTTTGATGTAATTCAAGCTAAAAGCACAATATAATGCGCGTTAGCACAAAATGCAACCGGAACATCAGATTATCCTATGCATTGTTGCTTATGCCCTTTCCGCTCTTAGTTCTTTACAGAGGGCTAAAGATAGATAAACAAGGCTCGAGAGACCTCTTTTCCCTTGCGAAGTGAATAAAAAGAAAAGATTACTTTTGATTTTGTTTTTTTTTATGACTAAAAATTAAGTGGGCAACCAAACTTGAGGTCGGGTTTGGGCAACTCAAATGTCGGGGCCGGCCCTGCATGTACCCAAAAAGAAAGAAAGAAAACAAACACATACCCAGCAATAACATCATTCTCAATAGAGTAGACAAAAGATGAAGAGAAGTTACATGGGATGAGTGTTTTCTAAAATGAACCTAAGGACATAGCTTACTGGTTAGAGCATCTCCAAGACTCTAGCTTTTGTGCAAATCCAAAATTTGATTAGAAATTCATTTAAGCTCATTGCAACACTTGACTTGAAAAAGTGAATACACATTAGAGGGTTAGCGAAGGCAAAATCACTAACATTTATTTTATCTTTTCAATCAGCATCTTAGGCCTACAAATCAGAGCCAAATATCTATTTTTGTTAAAAACAGGGCAACGAATAACAACTGAATAGAAATTGTAAACTTCTACCTTGGTTGCAGGGATGGATCCAGGAATTCTCTCTAGTGGGGCACCAATTTTTACTATAATTGAACAAAAATTTACAATCAAGCACACTATAAATTTAATTTCAAAAAAGGGTTATAATCCCTTTATGGCTAATGAGAGCCACCATCAAGGGGCAAAATTAAAAAAAATAATGCTCATGTTTTTTCATTAGTGAATTCTTTATAATGTAATTGTGTGTGCTTATAACATTGTTCAAAAAATTAAGTGCTCCAATTTTTAATCAATTTGAATATATACAAAAATCTTTTTTTTCTGATCATATTATTTTAAAGGGTCATAATTAATTTTTGTTTTTAGAGATCTCATATGAGAGCCGTAGAACCAAATGAAGAGCAGATACTTAAGTGCTCCAAGTTTTAATCCGTTTGAATCGGTACGAATATCTTATTTTCTAATCATTTTATCCTAAAGGGTCATAATTAATTTTTTGTTCTAGAGCTCTCAAATAAGAACCCTAAGAGAGTTGTAGAATTAAATGAAAAGCATATACTTATGTGTTTCAATTTTCAATCCGTTCGAACCGATGCGAAGATCATATTTGTCTGATCATTTTATTCTTAAGAATTATAATTAATTTTTGCCTTTAGAGCTCTCATAACTAATTTTTGGATTAATTTTTGTAAAAAAAAAATATTTGAATTGAGTAGGGGCACATGCCCCATAGTGCATCCGTCCCTGCTTGGTTGGGCTCCAGAAAAACTTCTAGTAACCACATGCAACTAGGGCTCCATCTGGTCACCGAATAATACCTGCAAAAAGGAGGGGAGAAATCAAACATAATCAGACCTAATAACGCACCTAGTATTGTCACGACCAATTAAGAACCCTAATAGGCAAAAAGGAAACAACTAAATAGAAATTGTAATCAAATCCACCATCAAACTTGGGTTAGCCATGAAACCATATATGCAAGAATAAATCTACATTCGAAGAGAACCAATAGAATAAAGGATTTTATAGCAAAACCTTTATTTCTTTACTGCCCGTTTTTGTTGCTTCGTTCCCCGCCGCATGCCGCGAGGTGTTATCGAAGTGCCGCGTTAACCACAGCAGAACACACCATGAACTAAAGTTTGAAACTGCTCATTGCGTGCGATTTGTAAAATTTGCATTGCCGCGAAGTGTTATCAGATTGGGTTAAATTTGTAAAATTATACCTACAAGACCTATAAGGGCCAGTGCCGGCCCCGACATTTGGGTTGCCCAAGCCAGATCTCAAATTTGTTGCCCACTTAATTTTAAATCATATAAAAAAAAAAACAATCAAGTAAAAAAAACACAAATAGAAAGGTAAGATCTTTTCTTTCTATTAACTTCGCAAGGGAAAAGAGGTCCCTCGAGCCTTGCTTATCTATCTTGAGCCCTCTATCAAGAACTAAGAGCGGAAATAGCATAAGTAGCAATTCATAAGATAATTTGACATTCCGGCTGCGTTTTGTGGTAACACGCGTTATATTGTGCTTTTAGTTTGAATTATATTAAAAATTCAAATTACAAATTTTTGTTTCCTTGCATTAGATATATAGGTTAGAAATCAAACCTACTAGTGATTTTGCCATTGCATATTTCCGTTGCTTGACTTTTTATTAAAAGATCCGGAATTTTATTTTTGTCACAAAAATATCATTTACAAAAGTGTAGCTACAGAAATTTAGTGACAAGCATAAAGTTGTTAATATAGTCTTAGGCTCAGTGTGGGCTCGTAGAAAGAAGTAAAAAAAGAAAATTTTTAAATTCTCCTTCCCTTATTTGGTTCTTAAAAAAAAGAAGAGAAAATTTCCAATATTTATCCAACTTCTTCCAAGTTTTCTCTAATTTCCTTCTTAATTATTTATATTCTTTCTCTAGGTTCCATATAGAGCCTTAGTTTCGGTGAGAAGGTTAAAAAAAAAATTCATTGCAAGTTGAATAGGTTCCTCAAGCATGTGATGTATCAATTACCAACACACCAAAAGCATCCTTTTGCAAAACAGCTTCCCGCAAAACTCGAACCCGCGTGACGAAGGTTTTGAAACATGAACCAAACCAGCTGCCCCAAAGTGTACTTCATTTTATTTCTTCGTCAAAGTTTTTATATATATATATATATATTATATATTATCGAAATTTTTTTTTGGTTGCCCTAACCCGGGGGTTGCCCAAGCCCAAAGACTTGCTAGGCTTATCCTGAGGCCGGCCCTGTTAAGGGCATTGCACTAATATTTTGGAGTTAGTGGACTATGAATTTGAAAAGCTGGACCGGCTGGTCATTTTCTCAAAATTCAACCCATATAGCATATGAGCCTTGATATCAATTCGAAGCCTAAAAATTTAGGGTTGGGCTTGATGGGCTTGACAGCCAAATCGCTTGGACCCTAATTTCCTCTTTCCAAATCCCTACCTCTTCCAATTGCGGCATGACCCGGTCCGCCTACAAGACCCGTTCTGAATTCCTGGAGTTGCATAAACAACGTCAAGGAGACGGCCGACGGGAGTTGCATAAACAACGTCAAGGAGACGGCCGACGGGAAACCACAGCAGCGGCGGCGGCAGAAGAAGATTAAGAAGAAGATGTTAGAGTCCGTCAGGGTTAATACATTGACAGGGAGAGACAGATACGTCCGTGATTTTACCCCGGAAGAACGCGAGGTTTACAGCAAAAGGGTCAGGGCGAGCGAGGTATCTAGTACTATATGTTACGTATGCGTTCATTTGTGTGCGTTTGTATTTTTGGTTTCATTCATATCATAGTTGTGTTAAATCTGTTCCAGAGGGTGGAAATATGAAAGAGAACATATGGTATGGGTGGTTGTATGACATGAATTATGTTTGTAACAGGGTTTTGATGTCGGTGAAATTCCGGATGAGGTTATTTTGAATCCTGTGATAAGAGAAATTCCGTTGGATCCTCGTTGCAGTATCATAGTGTATTCCACTACTTCAGCAGAGACGGCTCTTAGAGATTACAACAAAGATAATGTGTGTTTGTCCACTTTTGGTTTGGCAGTCCTTTCCTTTTTCTTTCGTAGTAGTATGTTTTTTTTTGTTTAACGTCTTTCTTTTTAATTCGATTACAGCACACCAAATACCAGTTTGTCAAGCTCGTCAGGGTGTGTTACCGTCTGGCTATGGGTAATATGTATTATATTACTTTTCAGGCCAAGCAGAATGGGATAACCCGTAACTTCCAAGCACGCGTTCGTGAGTTTTTGGGGATGCATATCGAGTTTTGCAGGGAGGAGAAAAAGCCCAACTTAACAGAAGGTACTTGGTTGAGTTTTTTATTTATGTTTCTGGTGCTTTTGCTTGCTATAATAGCTTCTTTTATCTTTGGACACTGAGACACTCAAGCTGGTTTTGAATGCTGACCTTGGGTTTCGAATGCTGAACATGGATTTTAAAAATTGGTTGATCCCTGCCTTTCTTTATCCCCTTTTGTATTTGTTTTTCACGTGTGCTATTGGTGATATTTTATTCATTATGGTTCACTACACTAGTGCACCTTTCCTGAAACAATCGTTTATCTGGGTTTGTATTTTTTTTTCATGTGTGCTCTTGGTGTAAGTTTTATTTATAGATGTAGTTATTAGCCTTTCCTTTCTTTCCAAACAGTATGAGGATGACATAATGAGATTGGTAATCAATCAACAGTATGAAGAGAACAGCTCTCTGGTCAGAAGATTGTTAAAAATTGGCTGATTTTCTGTTTCAATGTGTAATGTTTAAGGTTTCCTTTCTAGCAATTGTTAGGTGTTCCTTTGTCATTTATTCATTTTGTATTTCCACAGGGTATTTTCTAGACAGAACCTTCCAAAAGCTTGTATGCCATGTTTGTACTAATCAAGGGCAGAGCTACTGTGGATCCAAAAGACAATTTGTTATGGTTTAGTAGATGATTTTGTTAAATATTAATTTTCAGCCTATTTTTGAACAGTGTGAAGGTGCTTCAGTTTGATTGCACCAAATTGCTGTGAATGATATTGTTGGATGAAGATATTATGTGTTATTGAATGATATGATAGCAACAATATCGTGATTTTGATTTATGAAAACAATTCAATAAAAACTCAAACAACTCAATTTAATCATGAAAATTGTCGCACAAAACTTCTCTCTCATAGCTTGGCCCCCCTCTATTTCAATTTCTGGTCGTAATGCCCATGAGGCTTTCTGTATTTTCATGACTGTTCTCGCTCCCGATTCTTCGAAACCCTGCAAACCAAGATATGTGTTCTTTAGGCAGTTAGATGTGAAAACAAGGACAAAGCTTTGCATAGCCTCACTTCTGATTTGATTTTTCTTAATATTTTGAAAGAGATTTCTCCTTGCAAAGTTCTCCCATTTGGTTGTTTACTTCTTCTTTTTTTTTGATAGCCATTTGGTTGTTTACTCATCAACAGTTGTTTCTCATGAAGCCATAATATTCTGCAATATTTCAGCGGTCACCAAGAATAGAATCTCGACATGTCTCCCGTGCCGAAACTATTAGATTTTCTCTATATTGGGAATCATTTGCCTATTCACTTTTTGATATAATGTCAGCTAGACGTGTTGCTTGTCAATTGATTTTATTTAATAAGTTATAAGTTTACAGTTTCATGTAATTTATGTCAATCGAATTCAGCTATTAATCTTGGGAGGTAGTTCACATGGGTGCAAAGGTTTTCTATCACATGTGAGAACTCAATAAAATCATGGCCTTATGTTTAAGAGGTTCGTAGTTGCATCAGGTTGAGTTCACCTCCATAGCCCTATCCACCATAATACAAACCCCATCTATAATACAAACCATTCAACTTGTAGACTCCACAGAGAAGAATGTCTCTACAAAAATTAGCTTTTTTGGAGGCACGTATATATGGTGGTATTTTTCTTTTGTAGAAGGGATGCTTTAAAATCTAATTCTACATGCCATCCATTTTATTCGATCAAATACAATTTGCCCATGTACCTATTGTTGTCGGATGTTTTCGCAATGATGTGCATTCTGCAGGGTCTATGAGGTGAAAGGTTTACCGTATATGTTAAGGATGTGGGTTCGCAATAGGCTAATAAATTGAGAGTATGGACAGGCAATTGAGGTGAACTCAACCTGATTTGCGTCTAAATGGGAAGGATTCTTAAGTTCTTACATGGGTTGTGTGCCCAGAAAACAAGGATTTTCTTATTACCATGGATAGCTTTTGTTTTGTTGCCTCCGTTGTTCTTTCTTTATTTGTTTTTGCTTTTATCTGAAAAGAAGAAGAAGTAGTGCATAGACCCAGGTAATGCCAATCTCTTTGTATAGAAGTCACAATTCAAGACCCATAATCAAGTTACTGCGATTATTGCTATTATTATATCCTATTTCGGATCTGCGAGTGAAGTTGATTGAAAAGCCCATCTTGTACAACCCATTTTAGTTCAAATTAACTACGGAATCTGTTTATATGTTAATTAATACAACTTTGATGTGCTTACTAGTATATGTTTTTTACTACTTAGGAAGCATTATAGAAGAAACAAAGCAAGAAATACTTGAAGTGAGACGCTGTCTCACTCTCTGAACAATCAAGTTTCTCTACCACCTGAAGAGCACCACATAACGGTCATGTTTCCACATGATTATATGTACGAAAATTTTTAATGTTCTATTATATCAAATTTCAACAAGACATGCACGTGGGGGGCAAGCTAGAATTGTTGTTAAACAAACACCTAAACCTTGCCGGTCAAGAGTTATTTTGAATGACTCCATTTGTTGTCTAACGACTAGGAAACATGTAGGAGAATTGGACATGAGAAAGTATGATGCAAGTGTACGTCATTTTCATATTTTTCTATGTGAATGTATATTTTCCTCACTATATCGTATCCAAGATGCCACTTGTAAAGGTCTGCACGTGGGGCCCAACTGGTAAGTCATCAAATGAACGGTTAAAGTCTTGTAAGTTGTAACACAACATTTTGATTGTGGTTTTTTTTTCCTTCGAAAAACAAATGCTGCTTTGCCAGAATATGCTATGGGGCTTAATAGAAGTAGGACTCGCAATGGTGCATTCCGACTTGAAGGAGGTGTACTTGGTAATCGACTGGTTAGAATCTGTGTAACAATCATAGTGGTTATTGCAATTGTGACAGATTTTTGTTGAGTAGATTAAAATTGTCATTTCTAAAAGTGTTCTTTTTTAATGTTGGCTGACTTGTTAGCCTATTCTGCTATTTGCAGGTCCAGGGGAGACATCTCAGCAGTCGTGAGATGTTGAGGTTGGTGTTGTTTCTGTTATGGTTGGGGAAGTATCTTTAAGTTTGGATATGAAAAAGCAATTACTCTTAAGTTTGTAGTTAGTGCTTTCAAACTAGTGGTAAGGTATGCATATTATTCGGTACTAATTTGTTGAGCAGCTATTACAATGTCAAGTTATTGGTACTGAAATATAGTGGTTCCATGGGTCTGCATGTGTAGATAGTTTATTTTTTATTCTTCATACATTTGGTTACCCTTGCAAACATTGTCTCACTCATAGCTGTAGTAGTATCCTTTTATTTCCGGCCGGAAAAATTTAGTTGAATATATGAAGGTTATGTTTGGAGGCCAAATATTACTTACTACTCTCTTATGCTTTATATATATTTACTTTTGCATGGTGTCTGCTAACTTATTATTCTCTCGTTCTATCTATCCCCAGGTGCTGCGGAGAGGAGACATCACACAGTAGATATGTTTTTGTAGCTTTGAGGCTCGTGTTATATATTACAGTGAAGTAGTTAACTGTCATTGCTTTTGGACCTGAAATGCAAGTACTTTTAGTTTACAGTTGGTGCTTTCAAACTGATTGTAAACTATGCACCTATTATTCGGTACTCGTTTGTGAGGCGACCATTTTTCTGTCAAATGATTGCGACCAAAATATAGCATCGTTGTTGACTTGTTGCCCTCATGGGTTCTGCACATGTGGTGGCTGCTGCCATATTGTCTTAAGTGCCTATAGTTAACTGCTTTGTGTTTAGGACTACAGTGAAATAGATGGATTTTGGTATGCCTGAGTGATTGAAAGTACCCGAATGAGGTTTTTCCCCATACAGTTGAATTTGTTTGAAATGAGATTAAGTTACTTCCAGATGATGGGGAAATCTCTAGGTTTACTTCCGGATGAGGTTTTTAGAGGCATCAGGAGGGGATAACTTCTTAGATATTTTGGGATTCAATTGTTTTCACTCGATGGCCAACTTCCACCATCGCAACTGCCCTCATTTTCTCCGTTTTTCCTGCGGTAGCCCCCCCAGTTTGGGGGAGATTCCCATCTTCACTCGTCCCATGGTTGTTTAATAAGCCATTCCTTTTTATGGAAAATAATTCTAATTCAAAACGTGGAGCATGCCTTTTTTTTTGGGTGCTTCAGAAAGTTGGGGACATGCCTCTTTTTCTTTTCTTTTTTTTTTTGGGGGAAAAAAATTCAAAACGTGGAACATGCCACTAGTAGTGAAAGTACCATTGTTTGACAAGTGCCAAGCAAGAACGACTGGTTTGGGATTAAGCCATTGAAGGGGTTAGTTTTAATAGTTTGAAGTGTTGGGTTCTTGCCCAAGTGTTAATGAATTTGGAAAAGATTAAGGCTCGTTTGTTTGGACGTAAAATATTTTACTAATTTTTGGCGTTTGGCTGTACAAATTACAGGTAAATTGTTTTTCCCCGTAAAATGTTTTTGGGCTATATGAGGAGAAAATGACTTACGAGGAAACTCCCGTAATTCATTTTCTGCCGTTCACTGGTGTATTCCTTCTCTTGGCCCAATTGAGTTTCTACTTTCTATCTGCCAAAGTCAATTCCCTGATTTGGTACCCCGCCATGACCTCTGCTTGCATCCTCAATTTCAAGTCTATGCACCACCGGCAGCAACATTTCCACACCATGGACTTCCCAAAGTCATCGCTAACACCATTATAGATAATACGCTATTGGTTCCTGCAAGAAACAAAATGAATACAACACAACGCCATCAAACCACCAACAAAATAATCAAGAACTGTATGTTCTGCATCTATTACTCGTAATGCATACAAGCCTGCTGTGCTACTCAACTCGAAAGTGTAGTGTGAGAAGAGTGAAAGTGCAATCACCAACCAAGACTAAAATAGGAATTAATGACTCTGATCCGAACTTGATTCACTAAGACTAAATGAGAAACTAGATCAAGCAATGCTGAGGAATACTACTTACTTGGTCGTTGACTGCAGCGGTAGACCCATTACTTTCAGGTATTTTCTCCTCAATTTCTTTGCACAAAGAGACAAGAGATTCCAAAACTAACGAGAAAAGGAGAACAAAACGCAGCGAACACAGAACATGCCTTCCTGTGAAAGTTGACCGCGAGTGGGCAATTCCCTTGGCAGTGGTAAACTACTGCACAATATTAGGGGAAAAAAATAGAAAGATTCCAAAGAAGGTGGTTTCAAAACTGTGCCGCACTACATGCACAATCAATGGTTGGGATTCAATCTCGACACCTGTAGATCTGAGCAGTACATTACCAAGATAAAATCCCGACAATTGCCGAGACCAACAAAGCGTTCCCAAATCCGTATACATGTCCCAAGGTGGGTGTTGTGAGTATAAGTTGATTGTCATTTGTCAAACAACAACAACAATTGCCACAGCAGCATAATAATCCAGTAGAGAGACCAAACAGAAACATACTGGATGTCTGTTAGCCTGTACCGAAGCTGCAAATTACTTGATTTCCTTTAAGAAAACCCATCATCATAGTCAAATTTTGCTTCCTCAGAACAACATTTTTCATTATCAGTGGACACCCACTTGCACAAAGTAAAATTAGGTTCCTTCACTGAGTAGCCAACCAGCAACAACGTACGTACAGATAAGAAAACTAAATACTTATATAATACCAACAGTGGCGAGCAGAATGTACGTGTATAGTTAGAAGCTTTGAATGTAAGACAGTAAGCTTGTGGGCAAGTACATCTACACAGATGAGAAGGATGGGCTAAAGAAAGTTGGAAACCGAATTTATACAGAACGCGCTACAAAAAGAATTTTTTTTCCCCTATCAAGAGCTTAATTAATTTGCTTATCTTTATCTAGTCTAGGATAAAAAGGTTGTTCAAAAATCCAAACCTCAAAACCACCCCTCAATTAATCAGCTTTGAAACAGACCTTAATTTCCAATGTTTGATAGTTGTTACTTGAACTATATAGCTCAAAGTGCGGAAGATAGTGTCGCAGAATCCATTTAAGATTTACAGTAATTCCGAATATCCCTCCAGGCTCCAACAAGAAGCCAAGCCAAGCCACAAAATATGCATATGTGCTTAAATTACCCCATAAACGCGCGAAAGTCTTACTCATCAACGAAGTGTATGTTTAAAGAAAGGATTGCCATCTTCTTGTATAACTTGCAATGATGTAACAGCTAGCACAGTGGTATTTGAGGTCAAACAAGGCACTATATATTGACGTGTGAAGAATTAACCACACATGGATTGTCGAGCACTGGCCAATTCCAGCCATCCCAACAAAAACGGGATGTTCAGAACAATAAAATGGCCTCAGTTATCTATGTTGCCACGTGTATATACCTAGATCGACGAAATAAGCACCAAAATAATAGCAGAATGATTTCTTCACTGCATTGTTCCGAAATTGAAGTCGAAGCATAGCAATCATGTCAAGTATTCAATACTTTGTGAATTCTCTAAGCAATATATCATTACAAGAACAAACAGTTTAGCCAACATACGCAATGTTGTTGGTGAAAGTATAATTTCATCGACAAAGGCCCTTTGCCAACGAAAATTTGTGCGTTGCTAAGTCGTGGCTGAAAGTATGTCAGCAAAAGTTTTTACCGATGCAAAATAAGAGGCATTGGTAAATGCATGAGATGTACCGATGCATTCGTTGTTCTTTCATTCTTTCGCTTTTTGTTCATGTGTTTCCATCTTCTGCATACGTGCCTTTCTCATTTATGGTAGTCGAGACCCATAATCAAGTTAATGCGATTACCACGGTTATTGTATCCTTTTTGGGATCTTAGAGGGACTTAGTTGACAAGTCCATCTAATGAAAATCCATTTTGATTCAAATCAACAACTGAGTCTATTTATATGCTAATTGATCCAACTTTGATGTGCTTAATTGCTAGTTTATGTCATGTACTAATTAGGAGTTAGGAAGCATTTTGAAAAAACGAAGCAAGAAATTTTCTGAAGGGAAATGCTCTTTGTTTTTCCTTCTCTGAACAAGAAAGTTTCTCTACCACCTGAAAAGCACAAAACAGTGGTCATATTCCTACATGGTTTTATCTTTTCTTTTATGTACTAATGTCTAAATGCTGCATTATTGCACAGTGGGAAAAGACATCTGCCTAGAATAGAAAGAGGGCGGGAATAGAGAGAGGGATTTTGGAGGAAAAATTGGGAGAGATGAGGGGAAAAAAAATCAACGTGGGTCTTGGGGGTATAAAAGTTAGTATTAATTTCACTTTCGTTTTTCCCCAGTAATTAGACTACCTCGTAATCTCAGATTCTCAAGGGTAGAGGTCGATTGGGGAGATCAGTAATTATATTTTTATTTAATAACTACCCAAACACGAGAATCTTAAAGTTCAGGAATTATATTTTCATTCTGTCTGCCATCCAAAAACAATCTAAGGGAAAACGTATAGAGGCAACAGAGGGAGAGAGAACAACGTTATCAGAATTTCTAAACACCCTTATCAGAATTTTGGGAGCCGCCACTCATACATAATACTTATTCCAAATCTCATTAGTAAGGTAAACCTTACTAAAGATACAATATTCTGAATTTGAGGGGCCGTTTTGGGCTAAATTGGTAATTTGGTATTGATTTTCTCGTCTAATTTGAATTTTTATTAAATTCATCTCAATTTTTTTTTTATTCATTCAGAATAAATACAATCAAGAGAGTGAAAAACAGATTACATGGGGGGTGGGAAGAAGATATTGAAACTAGATATTTTTAGTGGTGGTCTTTGTCTAATTTTTTAAAATTTTATCAAGACAAATAAATAATTGTAAAAATCACGATGAAAACTTAAACAAAAGATGAATATATTTTTTTTTTAATAAAATTTTTTGTTTTTAAGGCAAATTGATTTTGGCCAAATGCACCCTTGCAGAGTGTCGTGAATGAGAAAGGGCGAACTAACACAAATTCAGGAATATGGATTGGGAAATCCTTAGTAATGCGCTGCAAGATATCCTATACGTTCTATAGAGTGCACATAGGCCATGGCCATTGATATTGACAGACGAATTTTGGATGGGCTTGACAGGTTAGCCAATTCTTAACTCTAATTTCCTCTTTCCAAATCCCTACCCCATCATCTCACTCGCCTCCGCGTTTCCCAATTCCCAGAGGGAGAGAGAACAGAACAACGATGAGATCGGCAGTCGAGGAGGAGGAGGAGGAGAACTATCAAGTTACTAATCGCGTAATGACCCGTTCCACCTCCAACCAGAAGAAATTTATGGATGATTATGCTAACCGCAGAATGACCCGCTCCGCATTCAAACAGCAGCAGGAACTGAAAGGAGACGAAAAACCACAGCAGCAACAGCAGAAGAAGAGGAAGAGGAAGAACAAGCAGAAGAAGCCAGTCGGGGATGACACACCAAAGATTTCATGGAGATACATGCGTTATTTTACCCCGGAAGAACGCGAGGCTTACCGAAAGAAGCTCAAGGAGAGCGAGGTATGTATATATGTAATGTAATCCCTTATTATGTATGTGTGTTTGTATTATTAGTTTGAAATAAACACGTAGGTGTAGCAGGAGGTTGTATTTACGTATGACATTAATATCTGTGTACAGGGGTTTGATGTTGGGAAATATACCTCTGAGGTTGCTTTAAGTAATCCTATATCAGAAATCTCCTTGGAAGAACCTTCCTTCGGTAGAGATTTTTCCACTGAAGCAGCAAAGATGGCTATTAGAGATTACAACAGGAAAAAGGTGCGTTTGTCCCCTTTTTTTTGTTTCAGTAAGTCCTTGCCATTCCACTAACTCTTTTTTCTTTGAGAGTATTTGGTTTAACGCCTTTTCAATCCGATTACAGCGCACCAAATACCAGTTTGTCAAGCTCGTCAGGGTGTGTAACGGTTTTTGCCAGGGTTGGATGTATTACATTACCTTTCAGGCCAAGCAGGATGGGATGGCTCCTTCTCCTCCCCGTAACTTCCAAGCTCGCGTTCATAATTTTATGGGGATGCATGTCCAGTTTTGCAGGGAGGAGAAGAAACCCTAATTAACAGAAGGTACTTGTCGGTTCAGTTATTTATTTGCGTTTCTGGTGGTCTTGTTGTGCACTATAATAGCTTATTTGTCAGTGGACACTTATGCTGGTTTTGAATGCCCACCAGGGCTTTTGAACATTGGTTGATCCCTACATTTCTTGATTCCATTTGGTATTTGTTGTTCATGGGTGCTCTTTGTTATATGCGATTCATTATGGTTCATTGCACTAGTGCACCTTTCCCAAAGAAATAATGCTTTGGTAGGTTGTACCTATGTATGGAAAGGAGAAATAGTTCGTTTCGTAGAAATGCTACAATGTCAGATAGACAGGTTTGCTTGTTAATTGATTTTATCTAATAAGTTTAGAGTTGTATCCCATATATGGGAATTGAATTTAGCTTTTAACTTGTCAAGTTTGCTTGTGATGATTTTATCGGATATGGTTAGAGTTGTATGCCATGTATGGGAATTGAATTTAGCTATTAAGTTGGCTGGTAGTTCACATGGGTGTAGAGATCTTCTGTCCCCATGTTAGAATTCAGTACAATTATGTCCCATGTTTAAAGTTTTCACAGTGACAAGATTTTGCAGCGAGACCCATGAATGGGAATGATTCTAAAGTTCCTACATGGGTTGTGTGCAAGAAAACAAGATTTTCTTGTTACCATTGATAACTTCTATTTATGTTGCCTTTCGTTGTTCTTTCATTCTTTCTCTTTTTGTTTATGTTTTTCTATCTTATCTTATCTTTAAATAGAAAGTGCATAGACCCAGGAAATGTACTAATTAGAGTTATGAAGCATTTTGAAAAAACGAAGCAAGAAATTTTCTGAAGGGAAATGCTCTTGGTTTTTCGTTCTCTGAACAAGAAAGTTTCTCTACCACCTTAAAAGCACAAAACAGTGGTCATATTCTTACATGGTTATATCTTTTATGTACTAAATGTCTAAATGTTGCATTCTATCAAAGATAACTTAGAACATCAATTCAACAGGACATGCACGTGGTTGGCCAGCTAGAATTGTAGTTAACTGAACACCTAAAATCGCCAGTCAAGAGTTCCAGGAAACGCATAGGAGAATTGGACATGAGAAAAAGGATGATGCAAGTGTATGTTATTTTTTATATTTTTCTACATGAATGTGTTTTTTCCTCACCATGTTGTATCCAATATGCCACTCGGAAAGATCCGCACATGGAGGCCTAACTAGAAATAGTCTCATCAAACGCACGGTTGAAGTCTTGTAACACAACATTTCTATTGTGGTTATTTATGAAGAAGAATGCTTCTTTACTGGAGTTAATTGCACAGTGGGAAAAGACATCTGCCTAGAATAGATGCAAAATAATGTGTTACCATGTTGTGGGGCTTAAGAGAAGTAGGACTCGCAATACTGTTGTCAGGTTTGACGGAAATGTACTTGGAAATCAACCGGTTAGAATCGATCTGTGTTGCAATCGTGGAGTTTATTGCAACTGTGGCAGATTTTTATTGAGAAGAGTATAAATGTGATTCGTTTCTAATGTTTTCTTTGTGTTGGCTGACTTGTGTTCGTCTATCGTGCTATTTGCAGTTCCTGGGGAGCCATCTCAGAAGTAGAGGATGTTTATGTCGCTTTGGGTTGGTGCTATGTTATTTTTGGTTCCGTTTCCTTCAAGTTTGGAAACGAAAAAGCAATTACTTTTAAGTTTGTGGTAACTGCTTTCACACCAATTGTAAACTACGCATATTACCGGTACTCATTTGTTGTGCGGCTATTACAATGTCATATTATTGTAGATAGTTCATTTTTTATTCTTTGTACATTTCGTTGCTCTTGCCAACATTGTCTCACTCATAACTGTGGTAGTCGCTCTTGTTATGAAGATTATGTTTGGAGTCCAAATACGTAATTAGTTTTTGCATGGTGTTTGCTAACATATTTTTCATTTGTTCTATCTATCCCCAGGTGCTGGCGAGACATTACAGCAGTGGCGTTATGTTTATATAGCTTTGAGGCTCGTGTTATATATATTTTGGTGTCTAGATAACTGTATTTACTTTTGGACCTGAAACGCAAGTACTGCTTAAGTTTATCATGGTTGGTGCGCTTCCAAACTAATAATAGTTAGAAATTATGCTTATTATTGGGTAATCGTGTGTGGTGCGACTGTTTTTTCTGTCAAAAATGATTGTGACTAATATATAGCATCGTTGTTGCTGCCATGGGCTCTGCCGGCTAGATATACATAGCTACGTTAGGTGGCTTTTGCCTCATTGTCTCAATTGCGAAATACTCCTACTTGACTACCGTAGTATTTCGAGTGTAATACCCGGGCGATAGAAAAGGCCCTGAATGAGGCTTTTGCTGCCCATTTGTTACACATTTTTAGAAGCATCAATAGGGGATATAACGTCACAGATATTTTGTGATTCGATTTTTCACTGATGCCCGCACTCCACCCATTGCAACGGTTTTTTTTTTTTTTTGTCACTCGTTAATTCTAATTTACTTTGGGATGGCCACCTCGGCCGACCCGTCCGTATCCAATCCGTTCCGAACGGATCGGATTTTTCGGATATTGGGGTGGATTCAGATTTATTTTTAAAAAAAAAAAAAATTCGGAGATCGGATCGAATTCGGAGGTAAATCTACCTCCAATCCAGCCTGAATCTGATATCCAATCCGTCTCCGATCCACAAAGTGAAGAGCAAAGATTGGACTAGTGAGTTGTCACTTGAGTAATCTCATAGCACCTGCTTGGCATGCTAAAATTTGTTGTCCTTGATCAATCAGAGCAAAAGTCATGGGATGGAGGGAGCGAACCTAACCTCCAGCTGAGTGGGAGACAGAGACGGTCACATCCATTTCCTTTTGCGGAGCTTCCCTAGTCGAGAGTAACACGTGTACATGCCACGTTGGTGCTCCTGGAATAGAGGATAATAATCTTTCGACTCATAGACAAGACTTCGCTCACTCCCATTTGTCTCCTTTCTCTCAGACAAAGTCCATGAATCAACAATTGCAACCTGGAGTACAACACCACAATTGTGAGGAGAAGAGCGTAGCTGAAATCCTATGTAAGTGAGACATAGGTCTTTGATGGTGCCATCCAGGTAAAGAAGAGGTCCACCCCGTATGCAAAGATAAGGGTGGTCGACTCGAGCTTCGTCGGTGACGTTCCTATGCCTCTGAGTTACAAAAGTAACAAGTTGATTTGTTTTCCCACAGCAGCAGAGGGAGAAGGAACCAGCAGGATGCTGTACCCTCCTTATTTTTTTCAGTGCCCAACAAATTTCCTTGGAATCCCTAGAAAAGTTCCTCTTTTTTCTTCAAAAAATACTAAATGGACCTTCCCATAAATCCTAGCTATACCCCTCAGCAAATTCCGATCAATTTTTTTAAAGAGAAGGTGAAACATATGATTCTTATCATCTTGTGTTAGGTATACATTGTTAGACACACAAACATCACAACTGTTATACATTGTTAGACACACAAACACGTTTAGGTTACTCTGAACGGCTGCCCTTCCGTTTAGGGTCCCGTTCAGGCTACTCCAAACATTGCAAGTTCCATCAGGCTACTCTTTCTCCGCAAGAGCCCTGCTTATCGTAATCTTTTCGTCTCAAACCCTTTTAGGATGAACATGTAATTTCACTGTAGTCAGGGGCAAATCTCTCCATTTTTTCTGTGGGAAGTTCATCGAATTTAATTTTTTGGCAAGACGCACGAGAGGTTGCTACCCACAAGTGGCATGAATTGGGGGATTTTGGCTTAGCTAGTGGGCGGCAATTCTGTGGGTGTGCAAGGAACTGAACCATTCCACGTGTTGATGGTGATGTGCTTGTGCATACCCTAACTACTGGTTCGTCTTTCTTGCCTCAACAAAGAGGACTTCAAATTTCACAAGAGACTAAAACTTTACTGGAAAATGGAAAAGGATTGCATTGAATGGATGGAAATGGTTAAAAACTGTTAATTACATAGAGTAATTCTTCTACCTAAATAACTGTAGGGATGATACAAAATCAAAAAACAGAAGAAGTTGGAAGCTTGGAAATGAAATAGTATGATATATATGAACCCTTCGATGCTACACAAAGCCTGTTATTTATAGGTAAGTAACCACTCTTGAAGACATTGGAGAGCAATGTGGAACCACCTCCTCTAGTCCTGCATCCATTTAAGCCCGGAACTCTGAACTTCTCCTTTGCTACCACATACACCCATGACCCAATCAACTTCGTCTTCATTCTTCACTTAAATAATCCCCAGTCGCCAAGTGTCCCATCCTGCAAAGTTCAAACTACCGATTGAGACATGGAAACTGATCCTCTCCAATTGTACTTTTGAACTGGACAAGACAGTCCACATCGCAACAGTTCATTTGCTGCAATGGATGGTAGAGATTTGTTCAAAAACTCTTCCACGAAACTCTTTGAACTCGTCCAGTCTTGGAGAGGATCAGATATACTCTCAACCCCTTTGAACGTGCAATCACCTTGGGCCCGCCCACAGCCCAACATAGGAGCAAATTTGTGTGAATGTATTATGGTAATGATTTTCACACTATAAATTTTGATTATTGCACTCCCAAGTTGACACAATGAATGAAATGCATTTTTCAAAATAAGTATGAAAATCATTTTCCACTATACCTCCCCTCTTCAAAGAAAACCCACTTTTCTAGGGAATTTGTATCTGCTCCACGGAATCACATGAATTCACATGGCAATGAAAACACAACAAATCTACACAACTTGATTATAACCTTATTGCACAAAAGGGTCTTTACATTTCATATCTGGTTGCGAAAATGCAATCAAGTCTGGATACAACTGGAGACAAATTTCCATATCCTAAACTACAATAGCAAGATACTAGAATGATGGGACCTCGTATTGATGTTCACATTTTTTTGTCCGACAAGGCACAAAAATCATAAATGAACAGTATGATAGCATTACAATTTCCTAGTAGCCTCACCATAGGAGGAGAAGCATCCACGAACAAAATAGAGCAAATAGATGGATCTCACACACACAAAAGCACATTGCATTGCATTTTGTGACCTCATTCCCATCGTCAATAAATAGAAAACCAAATTCTTTTTCTATTGCTGAAAGGGATCCACATGGATAGATTAAATCAAATTACAGACCCTAGAGAATTTATTTCCCGAAGTATCATCAAATAAAGCTTGCTCCATGCAAGGAGGCAAATTAGAGAATACAACTAAATCAGAATGTTGAAAATGAAAGCTATCTAATAAATTGACTCTACGATTGCTTTCTCGAAAGATGTGAATCACTTTCCTTCCAAGTCTTTTCAGCAATGATCTACAATCACATAAAATCGGAAACACAATTTATGAATTCTCAATGTCTATTGAGATCAAAGTCTCAACACTCATTCCCTAGTTGCCATTGAATTCTCTAGTTTAACCATAATATAAAAATAGAAAGTGCAACCATAATATAAACAATGCAGTCCCAAATCAACTTGCTTGCCACACCCTTTTGCATTAGTGCGGCCCTGAAATAAAAAAATAGAATTTCATTTACTATTTTAATAATGATTGAAAATACATATTAAGGGAAAAACATTAAATATCAAGTGGTTAAACGAGAAAGAATACCTTCAACTCGAGAATTAATTGGATAGTAGAATTTCAAGAAACTTGATCTTTTAACTATGCAGAAGGCATGATCTCCCAACTCAAGGCCCCACGAGTTCATACACTCAAACTACTCTAGCCCGTCAACATTGGTCCTGTAACCAACAATCAACATAGTATGGACCTCAACCAATTCAGCCTCATCATCTAAGTTGGGTGTTCAATTAATGAACTACATCAAGCCAAATCAAGTAATTAATTTAAAGTCACTACATTTTAATCTAAAAATTACTAAATTATTCATTTCTAGAAAACATTCTTACATCCTCACCACCGGCAAACCTTTAACCAGTCACTGTTTTTCCAACTATTGGGTGACATTTGATCACATATGTGACTGTATTTCCAGCAACTGTCGGAACAACTTCAATAATAGCCTCCGACCAATGTTCTGCACCTGTAAGGATGGCCACTTTTTGAAAAGAGATGTAGTCATCAATAAAAATCCTTGGACATTAAACAAATAATGCAAATCTAACCCATCAAATAAAAAGAGAGTGGAAAATGAAATTACAGTATAAAAAATTCGATATATTGACATTTAGAGGTGGCTGAGCTCTTGTTCTTATCCCACGATTAGACATATCAGCCCCAAAGGCGGACTGAAATTGCAAAAGGCTAATTTCGTAGGAATCCCAAAACACCCATTAAGTTCCGCTTCTTCCAATCCACCATAGTCCATAGATATGAGAAATCCGATTCATGAATTCCTAGACTGCGATTAGTTGAGGCGCTGCTAGTTGTTCGTTCTCTTGTTGAGAAATACACAAGTGGCGCCTCAACTATTCGCGGTACAGGAACTCCTGAATCGAATTTCTCATATGGTGGATTGGAAGAAGCGAATCTTAATGGGTGTTTTGGGATTCCTACGAGATTAGCCATCTATAATTTCAATGTGCCCTTTGGGCCGATGTGCCTTGTCGTGGGAGAAAAACAGGAGCTCAGCCACCTCTAAATGTCAATATATCAAATTTTTTATACTGTAATTTCATTTTCCCTCTCTTTTTATTGATAAGTTAGATTTGCATTATCTGTTCAGCGTCCAAGGCTTTTTATTGATAACTACATCTCCTTTCAAGAAGAGGTCGTCCCTATAGACGTAGATCATTAGGCGGACGCTATTAACGAAGTTTTTCCGATGGTTGGTGGAGATACAATCACGGATGTGATCAAATGTCACCCAATAGTTGAAAAAATAGTCATTGGTCAAGTCAAGGGTTTACTGGTGATGAGGATGTATGAATGTTTTCTAGATATGAATAATTTAGTGATTTTTAGAATAAAACGTAGTTACTGTAAATTAATTACTTAATTTGGTTTGATGTAGTTCATTAACCCAACACCTGACTTAGATGATGAGGTTGAACTGGTCGAGATCCATGCTATGTTGATTGTTGGTTACAGGACCAACGTACAGGGTGGAGTACTTTGAGTGCATGAACTCGTGGGGCCCTAAGTTGGGAGATCATGTCTTCTGCCTAGTTAAAAGATCGAGTTTCTTGAATTCTACTATCCAATTAATCCCCGAGTTGAAGGTATTCTTTCTTGTCTAACCACTTGATGTTTAATGTTTTCCCCTCAATATGTATTTTCAATCATTATTAAAATACTAAATAAAATTCTATTTTTTTTATTTCATGACCACACTAATGCAAAAGGATGTGGCAGGTTGATTTGGTACCACATTGTTTTATATTATGGTGAAACTTTCATTTTTATATAATGATTAAACTACAGAATTCAATGGCAACTAGGGAATGGATGATGAGGCTTTGATCACAATAGACAACTGAGAATTCATAAATAGTGTTTTCAATTTTATACCCATCTTATTCAATTTCACAGTATGAAAAATCATGAGGTCAACATCATATGTGATTGTAGGTCAATGCTCAAGAGACTTGGAAGTAAAGTGATTCACACCTTTCGAGAAAGCAATCGTTGTGTCAATTTCATTTTTCAGCATTCTAATTTAGTTGTATTCCCTAATTTGCCTTCTTGCATGGAGCAAGCTTTATTTGATGATACTCAGGGGAAGAAATGCTCTATATCTATGATTTAATTTAATTTACCTATGATGTTCCCTTTCAGCCAAAAAAAAAAATTAGAAATTGGTTTTCTATTTTATTTAAGATGGGAATGAGGTGACAAAATGCAATGCAATGTGTTTTTGTGCAATGCAATGCAATGTGCTTTTATTTGCTTCATTTTGTTCAAGGATGATCTCTTCTCTTATGGCCAGGCTACTAGGAAATTGTAATGCTACTATAATGTTCATTCATTATCTCGGACCAAAAAAAAAATCGGTGCGACAAAATCAAATTTGTGTTTTCCCAAAAAATGTGGACATCAGTACAAGGTCCCATCCTTCTAGTAATTTGAAAAAACTAAGCTCCTGTGCCTACTGAAAAAGTAACTTCTCATTGGACAGAGTAGTGCATAGTTTACAATTAATTGGAAAGCACCAACAACAAACTTAACGTAATTCCTTTTTCGTATCCAAATTCAAAGATACCTCACCAAAAATAACATAACACCAACCTCAAAGCGATGTAAGTCTCTCATCATTGCTGAGATGTCTCCCAGGACCTGCAAATAGCACAAGAGACAAACAAGTCAGCCAGCGCTAAAAATATAGAAATGAATGATAATTACAATCTTCTCAATAAAAATCTGCCAGAGTTACAATCACTCCGTTTGGTTCACAGTTTTGAGAGTAACTTTTTACTCTCGGCACAATTTTCAATAAATTTTTCTCTCTATCTCTCCACTCATTACCACTCAACTCTCAAAAATAACTTTCTAAAATCTAAACCAAACAAAGTGAGATATCCTCCACGATTGGTCCACAGATTCTAGCAAGTCAATTTCCATGTACACCTCTGTCAAGCCCGAACGCACTGTTACGAGCCTACTTCTCTTAAGCCCCATAACATATTATCACTTGATCATTTTCCTCAACAAACAGTGATTGCTTTTCATACATTCCCTTTTCCCACTGTGCAATAAAGTCTGGTAAAGAAGCATTCTTCCTCGTAAAATAACCACAACAGAAATGTTGCGTTACCAGGCTTTAAGTGTTCATTTGATGACTATTACTAGTTGGGCACCCACATGGTATGATGATGACAAAATACATTCATCCAGAAATATATGTAAATGACATACACTTGCATCATCCTTTTCTCATGTCCAATTCTACTAAGTGTTTCCTAGAACTCTTGACTGGCAAGTTTAGGTGTTCGTTTAACAACAATTCTATTTGGCCAACCAAGTGCATGTCCCGTTGAAGTGATGTTCTGAGTTGTGTTTGATATAATGCAACATTTAGACATTTAGTACACACAACCATGAAAAAATATGACCATTGTTTTGTGCTTTTCAGGTGGTAGAGAAATTTGCTTGATCAGAGAACGAAAAACAAAGAGCATTTCACCTCAAAAAATTTCTTGTTTTGTTTTTTCAAAATGCTTCCTAAGTAGTACATGACACAAACTAGTAAGCACATCAAATTTTGATTAATTAACATATAAATAGACTCAGTAGTTGATTAGAACTAAAAGGGGTTTCATTAGATGGGCTTGTCAACTAACTCACTCTTGGTGCCCAAATAAGATACAATAACAGTGGTAATTGCAGTAACTTAATTATGGGTCTTGACTGCTACACATGAGAAAGGATTTCCAGGGCCTATGCACTTTTTTTTCAAAATAAGATAAGAGAAATGGAAAAACATAAACAAATGGAGAGCGAACGAAAGAACAACGAAAGGCAACTCAAACAAAAGGTATCCATGGTACAACAAAATCCTTGTTTTCTTCGGACATCCCATGCAGGAACTTTCTCGCTGGAAAGTATCGTCACTGTGAACAAATTAAACATGGGATAGAGGATCTCTACACCTAAGTGAACTACCAGCTTGTTAATAACTTAATACTCCCTCCGTCCCTAATTAATTGTCCATGTTACTATTCTGGACATTTTAAAAAATCATTTATATCTTCCGAAGTATAATATTTTTTATATCCAATATGGATCTTATTTAATAGATCTCGATTGATTCTATTAGACAAAATTTTGAAGATTATGAAAAACAATATAAATTAAAAGATATAACTCATTTAAAAAAATTTGAAAAAAGTGAAAGTGGACAGTTAAATAGGGACGGAGGGAGTAGCTAAATTCAATTCCCATATCAGTAAAACCTACAGAAGAATTGTTGCTTTGGGGAAGGTGCACTAGTGCAGTGAACCATAATGAAACAATATCACCAAGAGTACACAATGAACAACAAATACAAACGAGGATAAAGAAATGTAAGGATCAACCAATGTTCAAAAGCCATGGATAAAAGAAGCTATTACAGTGCAAAAAACGCAAATAAATAACTGAACCAACAAGTACCTTCTGTTAATTTGGGTTTTTTCTCCTCCCTGCAAAACTCGATATGCATCCTCCCAGAATTACGAACCAGAGCTTGGAAGTTGCAGGGAGAATAGGCTTTCCCATCCTTCTTGGCCCGAAAGGTAATATAATACGTAGCATCCCTGCAACCGCAAGAACTCTTACACAGACTGACGAGCTTGATAAACTGGTATGTGGTGAGCTGTAATTGGATTAAAAAGACGTTAAACCATATACTGCCAGAGAAAAATGAGTTTCATGGAATGGCAAGGATTTACTGAACCAACAGTGGACAAACACGCCTCTTTTCTATTGTAACCGCAGAGAGCCATCTTTGCTGCTTCAGTGGAAAACTCAACACTTTCAGTAGGTACTTTCAACGAGATTTCTCTAATAGGTTTACTTCACATGACCTCCAAGGGATATTTCCCAACATCTAACCCACATACATAACAATGTATTACTAAGTCTAAGATAATACAACCACCAATACCTATCATGCTTTATTTCATATTATTTCTCCCTCTGTAGTATGATAATGAATGAAATAACAAATACAAACACACATAAAGGAATATATGTACATACCTCGGTCTCGTTGAGCTTCTTTAAACAAGCCTCGCGTTCTTCCAGGGTAAAACAACGCACTGTTCTCGATCCCGTCATAAGATCAATTGGAGTCCTGAATATGTACGGTGTCTTATCCACGGCTGGAATCTTTTTTTCGGGGAACACGAATGGATTGTTATTCTTCCTCTTCTTCTGCTGTTGTGGATTTTCGTCTCCTTTCTGTTCCCGCTGCTGTTTGAGTGAAGAACGAGTCATTCTGCAAAACAGAAGTAGAGGAAAGCCATGTTTTTTAAGGGGTAGCTACCCAGTTTTTGCCAAAGAGAAGTAGAGGAAAAATCATAGCAATTTCCTTTTTGATTTCTCAGTTGTATCTTAACGTAGGAGACAAAATTTCTGTGGCCCTCACTTGTAAAATTATATATCTTGGATTGATATATAATCCTGATTTTATGAAACCAGAAAAACATGGTTAGGGTTCGACCAAAAAAAATACCCCAATCACGCAAGCCGTAATTGTTTTTGTTTGAACAAATTATAATGAAATTAAAGGCTAGAATCGACAACCCTCTAATATTAGAATATGAGAGAGAGAGACCTTGGCGGTGGGTTTGTCGACGGTGGTCGTTGGCAGTGCGTCGATTTTCGTGAAGGGTTGTCGCTGGAGGCGGACCCGATGGTGGTGGTGGTGGTGGTCGCCGGAGGTGTAGGTGAGGCTGGTGGTCGCCGGTGTTGGAGATGAGGCTGGTGGTCGCAGTGATCGCGCTATCAGTTCGTCGACCTCTTCCCCCCACGTCAGCTATCCCGGGTTGGGGCATGGGTGGGTTTTCTGGTGCGTAGAAGACTATTGTTTTGCATTTATGAAGATTGGGATAGGGAAGGTGATGAAGTAATGGCCATGTGATCAGGGTCATGATGGAGCTTGGGGGAGTGGGAAGACCGGAAGAGTGTAAACACGGATCTGGTTTGCTGCAAAATTGCAGCCATGGGGCAGATTGCTTTCCCACACCCAACCACCACCACACACTCACGATTACTTTTATCTTATTTATTTAATTTCTATAAATACATCCATTCTATTTTAAAAAATACTAGGTGAACTGCACGTGCCAGCACGCAAAGTCTTGTGCCTGTGAATTTTGTGCCCGTGATGTAGTGGTAGGTATCATGAAAAAGTTTTTACGCATGTACATTGAGATAATCATAAGCCTGCTCTTTTGACACAGTACTATTAACTCACAAACTCAGCTATTTCATTTAATGTTTATTTACACATACTAAGTCAGTCACGAATCCTAAAGTTCAATCTTTTTATTTAAGAGGCACAAACATTGTGTACCTCATTGAGTGTGATACGGTCAGCATATGCAATTTGCTCTGCTGCTTCATTGACCACTCCTTTTCAGCTTAACATGATATGGGTGAATATTACCATGTTTAGCATCAACCAAAGTGACTACACCATGTAGCTTTGCATCATTAAAAATCTGATCCTCAGCATAAAAAGTCTGAATGATTGGTGTCGGATTTGCCAATCCTGCAAAGTTGATAAATAGCACATAAGGCACAACGCTAACTGCAGAAGTTCAATGTATCTAGCAAACAGTCACATCCTGTAGTCTCAATGACTATGTGGTTGAACTTTTCTTTCTTTTTATGGAGTAATTCAACAATTATATTGTCAGATATTGTCAGATGTGGAACAAAGAAATTACAAAGTTAAAGCGAAGAAGAAAACTACTGCCATATTAGATGTGGAAACAACAATGCATTATCAAACTACCATACATGTGGACAAATTGGTAATTATGTGCCTTCTGAGACGGACTTAAACAACAAGTTATATGTGGATGATGAGAATATGATTTTTGACGACTCAACTTCTGTTTCAAAGAAAAGCATTAGAATTTCTATAGTTCCTATAGCAATAAAGATAAGCAATATCATGGGTACCAGTACCAACGCCCAAAACTTAATGGGCATGATGGTGACGATGGTGTACTCTTCCTCTTTCTCTACGAAAAATGCTTTTGAACTTTTGGAGGTCGCCCTTAAGCAACTCGATGAAATCAGACTCCTTTTTCCTCATCCCCGCCTAAAACTTCAAAAATCACAGGAACAAAAAAAAAGGCCCTATTCAATGCTTTGTTTCAATTGCATAGACCTCCCATATACCTATCAAGCTAAGATACTGACCGATCAGCCTAGCAACGAAGTCCTTTGGCAATTGTTATCAGAAAGATTAGCATCACCCATCCTTCAAAAAGGGTTTTAACCAAACAATCCAAAATATTTAGACGATGATGACAAACTAATCAAATTAAGCCACACAATCCTTGTGCGAAGTTGGATCTTATTTAATAATTATTAACCAAGATGACAGAACTCTGGAAGCGCCATAGTTTGTTTTTGTCATTAGTGCAACGTAATAATCCATTGTTACACACACCTAAGCCATAATGAAGCCAAGAAGAGGTAAAGGGAGTCAAGAATAAGCAGATCTACACCCGATGCAAGGCCAAGTCAAAGGTACACATATCACAAACTCACTCAACTCAGACAATTGTTTTTCTAGCTTCAGCTTCAAAAGGAAGAACACAAACTGCATATGCAAGCTGGATTAACAACCAACGTCTACTACATGAGGTTAGCTCAAATAAGCAAAGCTACAGTCAAGTATCAATATCTACCCTCTACGCATGCATTTTGTAAAACCTGTTTGGAAGTCTATCAATATCCAATCCTTCACACCTGCATTTTGTAAAACCAGTTTGCAAGTCTATCAATACTCTACCCTTCATGCCTGCATTTTGTAAAACCAGTTTGGAAGTCTCGCAATACAAGTCGACTACAAAAGAAAAAGGAAATCATTTACTGATCTTTAGTTTTCCCTAATCAACAGGCGAAGCAAGAAGCACCATTGCACCAAACATACAAAAAGAGAAAGCTAATACTCTCACAAGTGCTAGTTCAAAGGTTATGTAATGTGGATCTAACAATGCAGCAACTATATGTTGCCATAAATGGACGTTAGCGCAAGATTAGATAGATCATATAAACATAAGATTCCAAAATTTAAAAACAAGAGAACCTATCTAGAGAAAGGACCTGATTAAAATTACCTTCAGAGGCTTTTACATAGGCTTCAATGACCCACAATCTGAATTCAAGCTAAAACATCTCATTCACCTGAAATTAAGCTTCCTAATTAGAAAAATAAAATGAAATTACGATAAAAGTCAGATATTTCTATCTTTTGCTTCTCATGGATATATGAGGAAATCGATAGACTTAAATGCGCATACAGAAATTTCATAAATCTCAGTTAAAAACCAAGAGACGAATTTAGTGCGTCCCCATCAATGGCTAACTGGAAGAGAAAGTAAAATAGACAGTGATTGATTTCTAGTGGGAAAAATTAAACCTATGACGATCAAAATAAATAGGGATTTTTTCTAAAGATCGGAGTTAGCTGATTTGGTAATACTCCCTAGAAATCGAAACCCACTTCCACAAACGACTACTAAACCCAACAATCAACCAATCGAAACCCACCCGGATGAAGAACTCACCCAGATACGACCACGATTTTTGACGACGACGATCTTTGCCGGAGGTGCTAACTGGGCTTACCTTCGCCGGAGCAAACGAAGACAACGGCAACGCAGTAGTTTTGGAGACGTAGAGGGAGAGTAAGCGAGAGTTACAGTAGCTCCTAACGCCTTGAGAGCAACTGTAGCAAAGGGGGAAGCGGAGATGAAGACGGCGAGACTGCTGGGTTCCGTTTCTAGACCCGCTGTTAGGAAAACCGCCTGAATCGGAGGAGCACCGACGAGGGCGGTGTAGCTCGCCCCAAAAACTCTCCTCTCTGGCTCTCTCTCTCACTCTCTCCCTCCCTCTCTTCCTCTGAACCAGACGAAGAAGAAAAGGACAGGGGATACGTGGCCTGATATGATTCACGATTTTCCCCTGGGTTGAAAAGACAAAATTGTCCTCCCTCTCAAAGCCAGTGGCTCCCCAATCAAGGGGTAAATGTGTCCCAAATTGAAATTTTGGCAAGCCGTGAAATTGGTTTTCAACGTTTTTAGTTTTGAAGCTTTAGATAGAGATAAAGCTTCAGATAGTTCAAAAATTAAGTGTTTTAATTTTTAATTCAATTGAACCAGGATGAAGATCGTATTTTTTTATCATTTTAGGTCATAATAAATTTTTTTTGATAAGACAGTTCAACGAGGACTCTAAGATTCATTATTTAGTTTCAGGATTCTCTTAAAATGTCTATTAAAAGGCTTTTGAGCCAAAAATTTATTGTAATCATTTATGATGAAATGATAAAAAAAAAAAAAACATCTTTGCATATGGGTTCGAATGGATTGAAAATTGAAATACTTATTTGTTTAACTATATTTTTAATATATAAAGGGAAAAAATAGTCAAATTCATTGGAGGCAATGCTTACACCTCATGCTTGGAGTTTGAACAAAAGACAAGTATTAAAATGTTGATTGGTGTGCCAAGATAAAGCAGTGATCGGCTGGTCCAAAAATGTTGATTCGTGTGTCAAAAATGTTATTTCTGGAGGCTATAGAAGGAGGACTTTATGTTTCAACTATATTTTTTAACTATAAAATTGAAATACTTAATCTTTAACTATGTTTTTTAATATATAAGTGGTGTAAAAAAAATAAGTGTTTCAATTTTCAATCCGTTTGAATTTGTGCAAAGATGTTATTTTTCTGATTATTTCATCCTAAATGTTCGTTGTAAATTTTGTACTCTAATAATGCCTTTCAACGAGTACCCTAAAGCTCCTTATTTAGTTTCAAAGCTCTCTTAGGATCCCCATTGAAAAGCCTTAGAGCGAAAAATTTATTACGATCATTTAGGATGAAATGATCAGAAAAATAACATCTTTGCACCGGTTCAAATAGATTGAAAATTGAAACATTTATTTTTTTAACTATATTGTTAGATATATTGGCACTTTTTAGGGGTTGTTCAAAACCTTTATTGGTGTCTTTACAAAACCTTCATTGGTGTCTTTATTATATCGACTCCATTTTATTGTAATTGGTAGGTTAATTAGGGGGTAATTGCTCGCTCTATGCTTCTCTCATTATCTCCGCCAAGTTGACTGCTACAAAATTTATCCAATTGCGTGAGAGGTAATTTGCATTAGCACATCATGCATATTATTTCCGAAATTCAAAATTTTATTCCTGCACATTTTTCTTTCCGGTAAATCTCTCCGAACATTTATTTTCCATATATATGTATCCTAAATCAATTTTCTTCAAAAAGGACCGAAAATTTGCTTTCCATATCGTGCGTCATTATAAGACTTGTTTTTTAAGGAAAAAAAGTTCTAGTATAAATGGGGTGCTGATCACCATGGGGATTAACGAACCCCCGAAAAGAGTTTTGTTTTTATTGGGAGATAGGGTCTAGTTAAATTATCACACTAGAAACATGAGTTTTAAACTAAGGTAAAATTATGCTAAGCTAATTCTAGCCACAAAAAACTAATCTAAGTTTTAGTTTAATCTAATTATACCCTAAGCTAAATATTAATCAATTATTATATACTATTTGATTAAAAATAATTTCTTCGTTCGAAAAACAAATGGAGCCAAAATTCGGGTCAATGCACCTAATTTATCTCCTTTGAGGAACGAAAAAGAAACTCCGAGGTTGGCCGGAGAATTAACCGGCGAGAAGAGAGAAAGGTCGAGGTGTCACTTTCATGGCGAGAGATTGAAGAGGATTTTAGGGCCTGGGCTTCTGGGTTTGACTAGGCGATGCTTCACCGATTGATGAAGCTTGAAGCTGACATGGATGCCATATGTATCAGTCGCCTCTCTCTCTCTCTCAATTTTTGTGAAAGGCAAAAACGATGGGAACTAACCGAAGGAAAGATAACCGGTCCCGCCAAGGGGGATAGAGGCATAGATTAATGCCTTCAAAACAAACACTTTATCTGTCACATTGGCTTTACAAATGCCGCCATAGTTCTAATTGAGTACAACAAAATCATAAAGGTAAAAAAGAGGGGAAAATCTCGTGTGCAAAATAGAGTTAAACTTCTCAGTCACATATCAAACATCGGTTGCATATGGTACGAAGAAGAAACATTTGCCAAACTTCTTCAGCAACAGGATCTTCCCTTGACTTGGTTTCAAAGAAGCACAACAGGGTTTTTTACCCAGAGCTCACCTTGATGCTGTCAACTTTGACAACGGCACCTGCGTAGATTATAAGCCAGATAAGAAAATATATGCATGAAGAGAAAGCGTGAAACTATAAAAAAAAATTTTAAATAGTATATGCACGAAGAGAAAGCTTAGTCACATAGTTTGGGGGAACATGCCAACACATGCGCCCTCAGTTTGCAAACCAGAGGACTGCAGTACCTGAGACCGAGATTCGTGGACGGTTTTTCCTTTAAGCGCAAACTTCTGTATCGAATTTACAGCATGCACGGCACATTAAATCAAGTGAGGTTTGTTCATCTCGAGTACACATAACCCAAGTGCAATAAAGTAGTAGTATACATGCAGTCAATTGCAATTGCACTTCATGTACCCTGATATGAATTAGTATAATTACCCATTAGGTAAGTGACAAACTCCTTTTTTTTAAACATCCAAAACTCCTTGGTCAAGAGGATAGGTAATGAAATTCTACTTAATATGCAAAACATTTAGTAGGAAATTTAATGTGTGCCTATTATTTTTTTAATAGGAAGTTTAGATCTAAAAAAAGGGTTTATATCAAACAATAAACGCAATTCATGCAAAGAGCCAAATAAACCAGTCTTATTTGATTAACCACCCAATTCAACAGGGGAATCTGAATCTCAGTTTAAGAGTTGAAAAGGCTTGGAACCCCTTTCTGCAATTATGTCTAAGGAGAACTGCAGCTTCATAGGAACTCGACACACACTAGAAAGAGCCCGAAAGCTAACAAGACTACAACAATTTTGTTACAAGACTGCAACGTATACACACGACAATATTCCTAGCCAAAGCCAAAGTACATACCAAATCTGGTATCTACTCATAATAGTTTAAACCAATGATTGACAAGCGAAACCAATAATACGAGCTACCCATGCAAAAAGATGAACTTCATAAGAGGAAATAAAGGAGTAGATTTTCATAAATGACGATAGTTGCAGTGACTGTTATGTCAACAAGTGCTAAACAGAGCAGTTGGGTAGATACAAACCATAGTATTATATTATCTTTGATTTGATACGGATAAGGTCCTCAGGAGAGTAAGAATTTTTTAGTTGAAATGCAATATGGCGTAACCTAGGGGACCAAAACGAAAGCTATTTTGATAGAAGATGGTAGGCAATAGAAGAGGAATAAAGTTCTGGCAATCAATGATGACAAAGCACAAAGAATAGAGGATCCAATGGGCATTGAAGATGTTACCATTTCATATTACAAAAAGTTGTTACTCAGTTTGCAAGTAGAAGAATGACTGCAGAAACACGGGATTTTGTGTCATAAAGTGACTGAGGATATGAAGAACAAGCCGATCCATCCAATATCGGCTGAAGAGTTAACAAGAGCTATCTGGTCTAATATCTATCAATGACAAAGCCCCAGGGCCTGATGGGTAAAATGCTTCTTTCTTCCATAGAAACTAGGAGGAGTTGCCGTGTTTTTGGTGAAATGAAATTACTTACCAAAAAAATAAAAAAACTAGGAGGAGTTGAGGACTGATGTGGTAAATGCTATCCAATCCTTCATCCTTGCTGGGTCCTTGCACAGTACAGCCTTAACCCTAATTCCTAAAACAAAATGCTCTACGACTACGAAGTAATACAGGCCAATAGCTTGTTATAATGTGTTGTAGACCTCAATAACCAAGGGTAGATCAATTAGATACAACCATGTTCCAAGCTCAGTCTGCCTTTGTAAAGGGTAAATCAATAGCTGATAACATCTTGCTTGCACAAGAGCTGATTAGAAACTATAACAAGAATCAAGGTCCTCCAATCCTCCTAAATGTGCTATAAAAAGCAATTTGATGTAAGCATATGATTCAGTGGATTGGGGTTTTGAAGTGATGGATGCCATGGATATTCACCCATTGTTTAATCAATCAGTAAAGCAACGTGTGACTATCCCAGTGTTCTCTGTGATGTTCTTTAAAATTCCGAAGAGCAACATTCCTGAGGGTTTCAGTTATCACCCCAAGTGTAGTAAGTTGGAATTAAGTTACTTAGCCTGTGTTGACGACCTTTTTATTATGTATGGTGGTGATGCATCCTCTTTTTTACTATCATCGTCTCATAGAGGAATCGTTGAATGAAGTTAACCAAATGCCTGGTCTATGGCCCAATCTGCAAATAAGAGCAGTGTTTTCTCTGGAGTGGACACGAAGTTGCAGTCTGTTTTAAGGGAGATCCTTTCATACCAGAAGATTCCCTCCTGGTAATGCATTCGGGTTTGCTTCCGATAGCCACAATGTTTTCTTATGAAGACTGCACCAGCTTAAAGCACAGGAGCTATTCTGATAAGCTTCTTTCTTAAGGGTGTAGAGCTCAGATAATACATTCTGCTATGAAGAGCATGTGAACATATTGGTATTCTTTCGTTATTCTTCCTCAAAAGTTCCTGAAAGACATTGATGCAGTGCACAGGGCTTTCCTATGTTCAGTGGCTTCCCTCAAGCACAGAGGAGCAAAAGTGACCTGGGATATTGTTAGCGAATCAAAGGATGCAGGGGTGGAACACAGCTCTTCCGTAAGACTCATCGTTGACCATACGGGTGGTGTTCAATCTCACAGCTTTGGGGGCGCCATTGATATACATTGTGGGCAATGGATGAGGATGTCTTCCTATGGATATGTTAAACCTTTTGGGAGACTGGTGAGAAATGCAAGGGAGATCCTTGTTAACAAAGGTGTCTCATCATTCCATTGGTGCTTGGGTCTGACCTAAAACAAGGAACAATGTGATCCAATACATTATGTAACATACCCCTGCAAACCTGGTTCCTAATTGTATGAGTCATGATAGAGATTCATGGCAGCCAACACAAAAAGTTAAATGGTATTCAACTCAAATCTGCATGGAATGCCATCAGAGTTCCTAATCCTAAAGTTAAATGGCATCCTATAGTTAGGTGCTAACAAAAGCCTAAGTGGTCATTCCTTCTGTGGTTAAGCTGCCAAAGGAAATTAGCTACAATGGATAGAGTAAGGCTTTGGGCTTTGAGTGTGGATGACTTGTTTACGCTGTATGCAACAAGCAAAGAACCATGACCACCTGCTCTTCAGAAGACAGATGTACTAAATCACAAGGTATTTGGGCAAAGGTTTCGGACATGTTCGTATAAGAGGGTTTTTTTTTTCTTTTTCGAAATTATATAAGAGTTCTCATGAGATAAAGTGGGGAGCTGAGTTGGGCTATGTAGCATACAACTAGGTGTGGCCTTGGGGTTCTTTCTATAGCATTCCCCTTGCTGCTGTGCAGCTGTGGTTTAACATGTTTGGTTGGAGAGATGCCTGAATTTTCAGACATCAGACAGAGATCGTTCCTCCCCTTTTCAAGACTGTAGAACAAGATTTGAGGAATAGATCGTTTTCTTTGAAAGAGGTTAAGGATACTCACCGGAACAAAGCTTTAGCCTATTTTTGTTGCCCAGGGTATCCATCCTAGGATTATAGCCCAGTTTTGGTTTTGGCCAGTTAGCTTTTTTGGATTCTGTCTTGGCCTCTGTCTTTCTGCCTCAATTGTTTCCTGGGCTCTCTGGAGCCATGTGCAGTGTTGGTTTTGGTTTTTTATTCCAGGGGACGCCTCTTTAGATTCCTTGTATTAAGTCTGTTTTTGGAATAAACCCCATTTTACCCTAAAAACAAATATGGATCTTCAGCCTCAGAGGTCAACAAAAAGTAAAATTTCAACCAAAAACCCATGTCGTCAACACGGTTTGTCATCTAGCGGTCCCAATTACACCTCTAACTAAACCAACCACACAAAAGAACCAGCAAACAACCTCTTCTTTTCGGACTTGGTAAGTAAATAATATTTCAAACCAGAAGACTAGTAAACAAGGAAGACGACCTCAAAGAATATAAATCTTCCTAGAACCTGAATGGTTGAGTGAGATGGGGTTCCTAATACCTACTCATCTCGTACTTTAGCTCGCAAACCAAATTCCTTGGTTATGATGGACTTGAGCAGTTGAGCCTTGAACAATGGATGTTATCGGTTCTTGGTTCAACCTTAACCCAAGTGGCAACTACTTTGATGCAAAGCTTTATGATCATATTGCCAAATGTCATTGGAGCTCGGCAAAAGATTGATATGTGTACAGCTCGACTATGGTCAGTTGCACCAAAACAAAGGTCATAAGGAGCGTATTGAACTCCTGAATCACGAACTTATAACTAAGGATCCAAAGAGATCCTCAGATAGGTTCACCATTTTAGGAATACACCTCCTATAATTCTCAGCGATACTGGACCCTACATATATTCATTCCCTTGGTGAACAGTGCACACTGTGTTCAACTCTAATTCAAAGCATTCATATACTCTCAATTACGCCCGACTAACTTGATAGTAGGTGGGGTTCGTTTGTCCGGCCTTGAACTTGTTTTGCAGGAGCCCATCGGAGAACTTGGAACAGCCAACCAGACTTGGCAGTATCGAACATAGTTTTTCAATTAGGTAGGGCTTCAACTGGCGGGGTAAGAAGATGCAGTAAATGTGGTAAACTCAAATGGCACTAGTTTACCACTCATCATCATTACTTTTAAATTTCACCCTTAAAAAAATGGGTACCTCAAATGGCACTTGTTTGCAAAACCCCAGTTTGAAAGGCAAAACAATTAAACATATAGCGATCAGAAAAAACGAGAGGCAAAACATGTAAGTCATACCAAAATAGTCTCAATGTCAAGCTACCAAAGACAATTAAGTTTGATTTTTGGAACTTACACAAATTCAGGTATGTGGAGGAGGAGAGGTATGATCGGAATTGCCCCGTCGAAGATTGTCGATCAAGCCGCCGAGCTCCTTGCGGGCAGACTCTCTGCCGAACATGAAGCCGTACCTGGGGGGAAGAGAGAGAGAGAGAAGAAAAGACGAATTTCAGAATTCCAAACAAAACCCTAGAGAGAGAGAGAGAGAGATTACCAGAAAGAAACAGCGGAGAAGACGCCTGCTGTGGCGATGGTTTGGACGAGGGTGAAGCTTTTCTCCATTGCTACACTACTAGTCCACTGCTATGAGCATCTCCGGCCTTGACTCTCACTCCGAACCGAAATCTTGCGTGAGAGCTTGCTAGGATTCTATTGTCAGTGTTTTCAAAAGTTTTACCCAAAGAATTTCAAACAACTACTATTTCTTCTGTATCATCCGGGAAGGTGTTGTAAGGCACCTGTTGTGTGTTGTACATATTTAGACCGTCCGTTTGACTAATTCAACAGTTTAGATTTTATTTCGGTAATGAACGACTCAAATATTCGTATGGTATAAACGAGATTTGAACCACTGAATTACCAACCAGACGGTCCATATGTGCACAGCACCGTTCTTATCTATTTTTCACTCAAATGTTTTCTTGGGTTTAAGTTTACCCACTAGACAATTTTCATATCAAATGAAGCTCTGACTCCTACTTTTACTCAAACTATAAATGGCATAGTTGTAAATTTCAGAGGAAAATATAGCAAAGAAATTTAAGATTTGATTAAAGATTTTAAGTCTCCATTGATTTGAATGAAGATTTTAAGTAAAAAATATATTTTTTTAGCATAAGTTTAAGCCAAGGATTGGAGTGAGCTTTAAGAAAATTTTACTGGAATTTTGAAGTAAAGAATTGGAATGGGTTTAAATTTTTAATTGATTAATTGTTCAAATTTGATTTCGAGCAGAGCTTCATGGTTTGGCTAAAAAAAATAAGCCGGATTATCGGCTTTTTCGTTGCACAAGCAAACATTTTCAGTCATTTTCAGCAAGCCCAAACTTGTTGGGATTATTGCTTCTGAATAAGCCAATAACCCTGGCATTGTTTTTTTTTTTTTTTTTTGCCAAACCAGGTGTTTTGGCCTAATAATCCTTTCGATTTACTTTTTTGTATTTATTCAATTGTTTTTTTGCTATGGTTAGATGGGTGTGTAGCATGCAGTTTGCCCATTTGCGGACTTGTGTCGGGTCTGTTTTGATGATTTAAATCGTTCACTTTGTAAAGCTCCTCAAGAACAGCAACCATGCAAAAAATTACTAATTACATTTCTATCAATATTTGTTCGGAGGAACATTTTTTTCTTGAGAAAAATGGATTCAAGCACACTTGATCAAATCCAAATTTATCTAAGAGGAAAATGATTTTTATCATGATCATCATCCTCTATCACTCCTCTATCGCTGCACATTGACGTTTGAATTCACTCTTAAATCTTGACCCCTACATAATGCGTGGTGTGAATAGACCTGAAGTACCAAACCATCTTTTTTGAAAAAGTAAGCCTTTCAACCCCTATGCTTTGACCTTGGGCTTTGGCTCAGTGGCCTTTTCCCTTGGGTTTGAGTTTTGAGGTCATGGGTATGAGTTGATAGAGCAACGGTCGGCCCTTTGTAGTAATCTAGCTGACTAATATACTACCATCCTACCGTATGGCAAAAAAAAACCCTATGTTTTGATATCCAATGCTCGTCGAAAAGTGGGAGAAAAATACATCTCTACATAAATTGTTCCAGCTAAGAAAACATGAAAAAATTCTCACTCTTTACAACATAAAAAAAAAAAAAAAAAAAACACCCATTTTACAATTCACATCAAATTTGTACATAATCCCTTCTCCTAGGGTTGAAAATAAAATCTATTTAGCAGATCATGTCTTATAAGGCTTTCGTACTCTCCTCTTCCAGACAAACATACAACCTCTTAATTCAAAACAAAAACATAAAAGAATACAACTAATGCATGAACTGCATATATAAGCCCAACACAAAACGGCTCCTTGAAAATGCATGGCAGGAGACTCAAACCTCATTATTCAAGAGAAACAGAAGTTCCGCCGCACGGGTAAAGCTCGAGGCATTTTTACCTGTCAAAAATCAAAACAAAACTGTGTCAAACAGAGAGTTAATGGTTCCTTCTCCTCTTCAGCCCTGTGTTTGGATCTTGGGTTAATTTGTGGAGGGGACAGTACAAAGGTGAAAGGAACATGAAATTCTCAAGGGAAAAGAGGAGACAAATTAGCTTCACTACCGTCTTTCAGTTTCTTTCCCCTCCACGAACTAGTGTCGTAACCCCAATATCCAAACACAGCGTTAAGGTCGCAAAATCCTTCTTTGACTCACCCTAACTGAAGCATATCTGCCTAGGTGACTGTGTCGCCCTACTTGCATTGTCTGTAATCCCCGCTCGGTGTGGGGGTTTAGGTAAGGCGGCATGCTTAGATGCAGATGACTCCAAACTGTGTGGGGGTTTAGTTAAGGCGGCATGCTTAGATGCAGATGACTCCAAACTCCTATTCACAGAAGAACTTGCTTCTTCCGACTCGTCTAGTGCTTGTTTCAAGATTTCCACCACATGGCCCATTGTGGGCCGGTCTTTTGCACTCTTTATTAGGCAGCTATCAGCTAGCTTGGCGATCTTCCGTGCTGCACTAAAGGAATATTGGTTTCTGAGTCGCAGGTCGATTATCATGCTAAACCTATTGCTGTCCACTGGGTACTGCTTCACCCATTCTATAAGCTTCTGTTCCGCCGTTGGGCGGTTTCTTTCCAAAGTCCGCCTGCCCGTTAGAATCTCGTAGAGCACTACACCAAAACTATATATGTCACTCTTGACGGTAAGATGGCCAGTGTCAACGTATTCTGGGGCAGCATATCCATATGTCCCAACCACCTGCCATAGAAAGAAAAGAAAAAAAAAGTCTTATAATTACCACAACAAGATCCTGTGTGGCGAAATCAGAACAAGGAAGGTATTCTTCTCAAATAGAACTTCAAGAAGCTATGGATAGCCAAACCAGCTTGTTAGGACAATGGTCCAAACTAAATGTACTAATAAAGTAGACCGGGATGAGGGAAAGGAAATCATTGGAAGGAAATATTTTTAACAGAAAGCAAAAGAAAAGGCAGAAACATAAGACTAAGAATGAGAAGAGAGTACCGAGGGGAAGGCTCAAAATTTCGTTCTCTGTTTGTTGTTTCGTTTAGCTAGGAAAAGGAACAGGAAACGTCTCATAAACATTTTCAAAAAGTACCAGAAACATAAAAACATTAGAATGTTGCAACTCTTCTAATGTTTCATTTTGGCTCCTAGAAAAACCAAAAGCATTAGCCATTGCAATGGTAGTGGAATGAAATTTTGCTGACTGACTGAAGGGATCTTTCCTGGTGCAGTCGAAGGATTAGCTGGTTCATAAGCATATTGAGAGTTAGAAATAATATTTTTCATAAAACCGCCAAGGGAGTCTCAGAGTTAGCAACTTAGTTTACACTTTACAGCCATACCACCCTATGGTCTTAGTTACAAAATATCCACTTACCGCCGTGGATACATGAGTACGATCGCCAACTGGGCCTTCCCTAGCTAGCCCGAAGTCTGAAAGCTTTGGCTTGAAGTCTTTATCCAACAGCACGTTGGAAGATTTGAAATCTCTATATATAACCTTCCAGATGAACACAAAAGAAGAAACAGTTCAACACCTCAAACAGCATACTGTTTCAAAGCAAAAGAAAAGATAAAACATGAACCCAAGAAGGATGTAGTCAGTGCATGCACATCTTTGGTACGAACAGAACTCTAACTGGTATTTTCTTCTGCACAGGTTGTAAAGTGATAAAGAAATTGAACCTGGATTTCGAGTCCCTCATGCAAATAAGCCAATCCCTGAGCTGCACCAAGGATAATTTCCAATCTTTTTTTCCAAGGGAGAACTGCTGAAGTCCCGTGGAAAAGATGGTCTTCTAAGCTCCTGTTGGGCATGTACTCGTATACCAACAGGCGTTGTATCCCTCTCTCACTTTCTGCAGAACAGTATCCTAGAAGTTTTACCAGGTTTGGGTGATCGACAATGCCAAGAAATTGGACTTCAGCAAGCCACTCTTTATGACCCTGCATGGAAAAATGAGATAAATGTAAGCAAAAATAAATAGCTAACAGAGTATAGACTTTCAGGAAGAAAAAAAAAAAAAAAACAGAAATAGAGAGGAGATTGAGTGTGTGAGGAGTTGTGCCATCAAGTATGATTACACCGCAGGTCAAAAAACAACTATGATTACACCGCATTCCCCCTGAAAAGTGCTTAGTTGGCCTCATGGATCATTGGAATGAGGGGGTTCTGCACCTTGTTTGCAGGCCACTCGACCTTACTATCGCAGAGTCATGATGAAAGATCAAAAGACCGCAAAACTATTGACTACGGAACAATGTGTATATATTGTATAGGAAATGAGTACTCACATAAATAGCACGAATAAAGCAAGGCTAATGACGAAAATGACCAATTGAAATGTTTTTGGACAGCCCATGCAACTGGCATAGTGGATCGATTAGGTTCCATGGCTAATAGACCACATAATGAAGACCCAATTTCATTAACAGTGTAACAATACCATTATAGAGGTCCTTGCTTAAGATATCCTTGACCTGTCCAGAAAGAGAGTTCTAAATCTAAGGGGTTCTCATTGGTTTTGCAAAAGTCATTCTTGAGCACAATTAAATGCACTGCAAACAAAATACATCACCAAGTTTGTTGAACTTCTGTCTTCCAACATTACGTAGAAGTATCCGGCCCAATTCTTACTTGTATGGCATCACCAGCTTCTTTGTGAGTTCAACAAAAATAACTCTCAATTCCACTATTTAACATTGTCCACCAGTGATAAACTATTCTTAACAACAGAACCCGGAAATATGCCACAACAATATCTTCCACTTCAATTTTGGTATTTCAAGTAGATAATAGACTCCCATTCGGTTGCCTCCCGATATGTTGCACACTATCATAATTACTAATTTCTCACTGTTTGAGAAAATCGAATTCATATACCCAAAGAATGCGAAAGATAGACATTCCATGGCCAACACCTCCAAAGCACTATGTTTTATCGTATTGCCGTAGCGCATACAAAGATTCTGATAAAAATAGTGGGATTCATTTATTTCTGAAACCAAAACGTCCTTTTATTATATGTAAAGAAAATGCACCGGGCACTCTGATTCTCTGAAATGTAGGAATTGGTCTACTTCATCAAGCATTTTCTAGTTAGCCAGGAGTGATTGAATACTAAATATGAACTAATTAACTATTGTATTTGGAGGCGGTCACACATCCTTCAACTTCAGCACAGAATTACGGAAACCAGTCACAAAGAATAAAGTTATTCCAGAAAAACACTATAAATTAAGACAACTTCTAGAAGTTCCGGGCCTCTCAATGAATCAGATAGAAACATGAAAACATGCGAAGGAGGTGGTTTGATTCAACCATAAGCAAGCTCATCAAATCCAAAAACGAGAAACTACATAGCTGGACTACAATTCACACAACCTCATTTATGTTTGAAGCAAAATTAGGTCCAAAACCATCATTCGTCGCAACTATGATAACTCCTGATTCATTATGAACAATTTCCAAATGATACATATCCAAACGTAACTTCTGGTCATTTATTCCTACATTGCTCCAGAATACATGGTGAAAAAACGAAATAGCTATACTCCTCTATGTTTCAGGTCCAAATAAATCCTGAAGCCAGTCAGATTCCCAACCCATAGGCTGTTTTTCTGCGCAAGAATGGAATTCATGGGGATCCCCTAACGCGAGTTTCAGAATACATTTCTTTCACAATACAAGAATTACGGCTATGTTTGGATCATGGATTCCTTGGAGGGATTTAGGCAGGGAAATAAAATGAAACAAAACTTTAATGAATAAAGTCAGCTCCTTCACTCCATTATCTTCTGATCTTTTCATGTACCCCTCCATAAGCTTCCGCTAATACATGATGCAAACACAGCCTTAAGGTCTTACTATGCATAACAACTTTACAATAGAATCCGCTAATCCATGATCCAAACACAGCCTTAATTTTTACTTGAATTGCTGTGCTTGTTCAGTTTAAACTTTAATATTCTATTGTAAAGTTGTTATGCATAGTATCTTTTGATGCGGGAAAATGAGGCAGAGCCCATTCGGCCCGTCTTGAAACACAGACCAAGGAGTCTGACATTTGTGCGAGTCAAGCAGAGAGTAAACCTATAAGGCGTAAGGGAGCTGATTGGTGGGATCCCCTCATTAGGACTTCAAGGTGAGATGATTTCATTATATTTCGTTATGGTTTCACTGGTTGCAAATTGTGGAAACCATCTCCGGTTCAAAACTTCTATTTTTTATCCCCAATAAAACTTGTTTAATCATAGTATTAGATTTGGAAAATAGAAACAAGAAAAAAGGCAAATATACCTGCAATCCGTGTCTGTTAAGCTTTTTAATGGCAACCACAGTAGGATCACCATGCCCATTCGGAGGCTTAAGTGTGCCTTTATAAACACTCCCAAACCCACCTTCCCCAATCTTCAGCAACTTGTTGAAATCATTAGTCGCATGTCTGAGCTCTGAGAAAGAAAACACAGTCAAATTGTGCTGCTTTTCTCTGTACATCTCCGGTAAGCTCCGCGGCGAAGGTGCCGGATTACCGGCCGACTTTGTGCTCCGATTGGCTGCTGAATTATCTGAGTTACTACCGCTTTTGTTTTTCAACTCGGGCGCGGAGTTCCCTTGGCGGGACTTGGACTTGTCCTTGAATGGGAAGAAACACTTCATTCCTCAAGCAACTTCAAAACTTCTGTGCTGATTGTGTTGGAGGTTTGCAATTCATGCAACTATATCTGGAGAGAGAGAGATCTGAGCGTGTTTGCGGGGAATTTTTTGTGCAGATTTTGAGATTCTAGCTTTTCGAAATCAGTTTGGAGTGTTTGTCAAAAATTGGACGGCGGATTCTCATATTCTTCAGAGATTCTGAAAAGCTAAAAATGAATGAAATTCTCAAAATCCCAAAACTGGGTTTGAATAGCTTTTGAGATTCTGCAACAAAAATTCTCACAAAACGAATAGATGCAACAAAAACAAACAGGTTTCTACTTCTACTGAAATCAGAAATCTAAAATCTGCAGCAAAATTTGAAGCTGAAATCTAGAATCTGAATATAAAATCTAAAATTTGTGTCCCAGAGAGAGAGAGAGAGAAGCAAATTTGGTTTGAGAAGAGGGAAGCAACCCAGGTGGAGACTTTGGGAATGAAGAAGAGGAAAAGGAGAAAAATCTGAGCATGGAACGAAAGGGCAAGCAGGAAGGGAGAACCCAGGTGGGAAATGAAGGAAAAAGAACTGGATTTTTTTATATTTTTAGAAAAATAAGCTGAACCAGCCGGGTAGCCAATTACTATGTGAGAAAGGGATAAAAGAAAGCAAATGGGAAATGTGAAACCAGAAACACCAGGTGGGAATTTCAACCATGAAGAAAAGTGTCAAAATCAACGAGTGAACATTATCCTCTTTCTTATTAATTAAAATGGTGTAAGTCATATTCCTATAATACACTTTTTAGTAAGCATAATATTAGTTTGTAGAGGTGAATATTACCTTCTCTCTTATTGGTTGAAATGGTATAGATCACACCCCTGCAATATACTTTTTGGTAAGTATGATATCACTGATAGGATCCACACTCTTTTAACCAATAAAAAAAAGGATAATGTTCACCCCTTAACCAGAAAATCAGAAACAGAGAATTCAAAGAGTAAACAAATGCATGGTAGCGTGGTCGGTGGTGGCTCCATCCATCCAAACTTATTTTTCTTCTTCATTTTGTTAGTTTCGTTGGTTTTTTTCAGAATTTTCGTTAAATTTGTGTTATATTTGTTGAAATAATTATTCATCTAGACGAGATGAGTCTAAAAAGTAAAAAATTATGAAGAAAAACAAAAAAAAAGTTCACTAAAGACAAAAAAAGTATCAAACAGCTGTCTTATTTGTTTAAAGTATTGTGTTACACTGGGCTGACAATAAGCACACTAAATGTAAGGAAAATATGTATTTCTGTTTATTTTTTACACTTTTTAATATATATTCACACAGCTATTATTATCAACCCATTGGATTAATTTTAGAATTTTCTTTTTCCAATTAATCTTGTCTAAACGGACAATTAATTTTAAAAATTACGAAAAAAAAGATAAATAAAAAATATCGAAGTAAGTTTCAAGACTTATGAATTTACAAAAATGCAACAGAACGTGAAGAAAAGTTCACACCGTGAATGGGAAATTCATGAAGGTGGTTAACAAATCCATGACGTTGGCAAGAAAAAGACGCAAAACCCAGATGGGTGGGGAAGTAAAATGTGGAATTTTTCCAAGTCGTGGAACGGTCAAAAATACTAGAGAGAGAGGAGAAAATTTTCAGTGCGGGGTAGGTAACATGTCACCTGGCTGGCATGAGATCCTAACAGGCACATCAAAGTCATCTAAAAGTGTATTGGATGCTTCAGATTGGAACATTTTCTCTCTTCTCACTCCTATATTTTCTCTCATTTTTCTCTCTTCAAATCCGAACAGTCCAAAATCGAAATAGACAGCCCAAATGCACCGAGCGGGTAGCACGTAATACCCGCTCAGCACCGATAAATTCGTGTGACGTGTATGAAACGAAAATGAAGATAAGGAACACGTAATTGATAGGGTAAAAAATCACTCACACCCCCTCATCTTTCACTCTCTATCACTTAACATCCTTCATCTTTAAAACCAATCAATCAAGTATCACTTGACACCCTTCCGTCCACATTTTTGACAAAACTTTGCTACTTTCATCCAATTAATTTTTTTATGTCACATTTACCCTCCATTTTAGAGGGCAAGCACAGGAGTAGGGCTTTATAATGCCTTAAATTTAACACGTATATTTTAATATCTTGATATAATATTATATGTTTTGACGGTAAAATACTTTCTCTGTCCCAAATTTTTAGTCCATCGTATTGTAACCGAATAAAAAATTGAAGAAAATTTCTTTTATATCCCTTCGACTTTGACCAAAAATTCATTTTTGTCCTTCACCTTTCAATTTCAACATTAAAATACTTCGACTTTCCAATTTTTTTCAATGTCATCCTTTGGGGATATGTACATATATACACGAAAAAAAAATGTATTCGGATCAAGCACCCTACACATATTGGATGCCATTGATTCTCGCTTTGGCCGCCTCATTTTTTTTTTTAGAATTTTTGAACGGCTCGGATCGCCCGTCCGATGGCCGGAGACGGCCTGGCACGGCTGTCAGTCCCTATGGCAGGACTAAAAAAAAAACGGATTCCTTCTAAAAGATGACATTAAAAAAAATTGAAAAGTTGAAGTATTTTTATGCCGAAATTGAAAGATGAATGACAAAAATGAATTTTTTGTCAAAGTCGAAGGAATATAAAAGAAATTTTCCCAAAAAATTGTTTATATTTTTCAATTGGTAATACTTTTTACATGCAATATTGATGTTGTTTAATAGATTTAGTACGTTTAAATAATGTTTTCAAAATCATCTAATTAAAATATTATAGATTACAATATATATGTATATATATATATATAATCAATTAAAAAGTAACACGAACTCCTAAAAGAACAAATAAAAATTAGGGCAAACGGAGTAACATATTGGTGATTATATATGGATTGCATCATACAATTAACAGAAACGAGTGTGTTTACATTAAAAAATTGGGTTAAAAATTTAGCACTTCAAAAAATAGATCAGAAAAATATCCGCATGGTATGGAAATGGGAGACGGAGATGTCTGCTTGGTATCAGGGGGAGTGTTTCATAAGCATTAGAAGGGAAGTAGCAAATTAAAGTTTCGTCCAAAATGCGGACGGATGGGCGTTAAATGATATCGGTTGATAAATTAGGGGTGTGGTTGATTGGTTTTAAAGACAAATGGAGTTAAATGATAGAGAGTAAAAGATAAGGTGAACTAAGTGATTTTTAGCCCAGATAACCCTCTATTGGTCAAGTCTTAAGATTTATGGGTGTTTTCAGTTGTAAAAAATATATACTCCGTATATTTTTATTTGTGGTTGAGAAGTTATAAAATGTTTCCGGTAGTGAATATATAAGTGATGGAGAAATGTTAAATTGTTTTCGATAATGAATAAGTTGTTGATGGGTTTGTAAGTAGAGTTACCGTAACAAAAAAAGTTTTTGTTGACAATTTTTTTATTAGTGAAAATAAGATAGTAAAATGCATTAAGTTTTTAGTGGAAACTCCCCCTTAGAGGTTTGCTCATTTTAGGTCTCAGGTTCGAAAACTCTTATGTGCTATCAATTCTCTTGGAACTATAGATGAACATTTGCTCCGGCAAATGAGACCCCCACTGGTAGGGAAAATTTTCAAGTGCCGAGCGGGTACCACGTGGTGCCCGCTCGCGCTTTCGAGCTGTTTACTGCGTGTTTGAGCGGCTCAAATTTAGAGAGAGAAAAAAGAGAGAAAAAGTGTTGGGTAAGAGGAGAGAAAGGGTTTCAATCCGAGCCATCCAAAAATGAATCGGATGGCTCAAATGTGCCGAAC